>LBNU01016799.1:227850-242847 GCA_014162995.1 Artemisia annua | reverse complement strand
GTTCAATTGTGTGACATATATTTGTCACATATGTATATCTATAGCGTGACTAATGTTTCGAGCTGATTTGCATCGGTCACACGTCCCAAATTAAACGTGACTAAATGATGGAAAAATATTTACCAGTTACCCTCTAGGCACATATATACACAAATGCGTGACAAATAGTTTACGAAATGGTCACACAAATCGGATCAAGTGTGGCTGTTTATTTAACGCTGGTACCTTTAGTCACGTAAAAATGTCACAGTGTGACCGTTCAAAAACGACCATGTGTGACGAAAGGTCATTTTTGGCGTAGTGATGGGAGGCCTCGATTTTACAATCGAATGGCATTTTGAGCTTATATTTGATTTGATTGGATATGTGGTATATTGATTTAGAAGATTTTGTTATGGTTTGAGTTACGGGTTGGTTTAACGTTAATAAACCAAACCGCAACAGTCATCGGACCTTTTGGGTTGACGAACCCAATAGGGCCGGTGAGTATTGCGGAGGAAATTTATTAGCGTATGACCCACCCTTATGACTCGTGAATTGTGTGTGATATCCTGAATATAATAATTATATACCGTTGTCACGGACCTTGTCCCCTCCCTACCAGCCTTCACTATTTGATTCTAGAGCGGTAACATATCCATATGTTTCCGTCATATTTGTTATCAGTTAATGTTGAGATCGGACATTCGTCCTATTGTTCTGAAACGCCATTTAGCGTCGTCTAACGAATCATCTTAAAACTATTACGCCAAGAGTGTGAATAGTTATGGATTGATCGTTGTGAATTCTAAACCGAAAGGTTATCGGTTAGATAACCTAGATTTTTTTAAATAGCTACCGTCATCACCTAACGCCGCTTCGATTCGCCGTTGATGGAAATTGGAAGATCATGTATCGACATTGAATGATCGTGCTTAATTAGAAGTTTCGCTTACGCATTAGTTGTATTGTTTATCGCTATAACCTCGATGACTATTCATTAGTCTTGCATTGAGCTTGCAGGAACCTCGTTCCAAACCCCGATGTGCGATGAATCCAAGCACCTGTTTACCAGGTGGAGCTAGAACCCACAATCGTTGAGTGGGATAGTATTCTTGATATCATGTTTGAAGTTCAATCTTTTAACGACGAGGAGCAAAGTTTTTGTGCGATGTTATCCCGATATTCGAATTGTATAGTTCGTTGATGATTGTGGGGACAGATTGATAGCCCCGAAACGAGACTTAGTAGGACCACGCAGACACGACTTGTTGCAGCTATTAGCACAGGACGTCGTGGACAACCTCTAGTCATTATGAACTAAACTACCAACAACCAGGTCTCGCCAAAACATGCTAAGGTGAGTTGTGCATGCATTGAGCAGTTAAGTGGCCAAATGAGTGACCAAGACACAAAACCGATACGAATCGCCCATCCACCAAAATGATGCCCGTAAGGGAACGTATGAGGAGTTACGAAGTTGTATTTCTATTGGAAGAGCGAGGTCGGAGAGGTTGTTGCTCTAAAACGTTGGGTAGAAAAGATTGAAACCGTATTTCGAATTGGTAATTGTGAGAAGACGAATATGTCTCGTAAACACTATGGGACGAAATAGTAATCTCTCATCTGGCGATAAAAGCGACTTATTCGAGGTATTTAGGAGGAGGATGTAAGACGATTACGTTGGGGGATTGTTGCCTTCGTGGCAAAGTGAGAAAATGGGAGATTAAAATATGGAATTGTAAGGCGAACGACATCGACATGCCAAATCAGGTCGTTATGTCCGGAAGCTGTCCCTATGGTGACTTGAGATAGCTCATGCGGAACTGCTCAAGATAGAGCACTATATTGATGGATTGGCCCTGTCTAACGAGGATGACGTGATTACCTCGTGACCAGCTACATTTTGTAGTACTTTGAATATCTAATGGGATGAGATACGACTAAGGAAGTGGTTGACAACAAGATGTAGTGGGAAGGACACTCAAGGAACGGGAAGTCGAGTTCTGGAAGCACGAGATGAGAGGTACTGAGCAACAGACCTACACTCATCGCTTCTTGGAGTTATTCTAGTTGCGCCCTGATATGGTAAGGAGTAAGGCTTGGTGATGATGACGCTGAGAAAGCGAAAAACAAGAGGAAATGAGAAGATTTGCTAAAGGTGAGAGAAAACCATACATACGACAAGAGGTCGTGGAGGCTTATGTTGTCAAAAGCTGGGGAATTTGGGACGCACACTTAGAATTAACCTAAGTACGACTATTATAGGCTTCACCACCCTGGTTGGTGTGCTGAGACGTGTCGTAAGAGTTGTAGGTGGGATACTTAGCTGGAGACCGTAGATCTAAGACCCATGCATTGGTTCTGACAACCTCCGGGTCGGATCGGAAGGCTAGTATCGCATGTGTTAGATGAAGAAAGAATGAGCACTACATGAAAGGGTGTTGGGAATTGTGGAAGAGTGGAAATTGCGGAGCTGAGGAAATGGAGGATAACCAGGAAGGATCGAGAAGTAAGAAGATACCAAGAGTAAAATGAGACGTCAAGGAATGACTGTCCCGTGTGATGAGACTTACGCGCTTCACTTTCGTTTTAGCCGTCATCCAATGAATTACCCGACGTCACCTTCTTAACTGTGCGTCACTATCGTCATATCCTTCCATAAACCCACAAAATGTTTATTATCTATCCTCTTGTAACTAAACTTAGCATGACATCATTGGACCATAATTATACAAAGACTGGCCACCTATGTATAATTCAGGTAGGAATCATGTTATGCTGGGATGGTTGCTTAAACCTCTACCGAGAATTAAGTTTCTCATCCTATGCCTGAAATCTCGCATTTTGAATTGATTCTATCTCTCTTTTCCATTTTATGTATTTCGACTTAACCGACATCGTACTCCAACTCGAAGAGTTACGGTATGCCACGTACTCTCAAGGAACGACTCCTTCGCATAGCGTTCCACGCTACTCTACCTACTCCGTTACCCAAGGATCTTCGCGACGATTATACGAAATCTTGAGTTGAACAGCTACTTGATAATTTGTGACATCGTTTACGGATAAGAGGCATGGTTGCTTGTAGCAAGCATTTCAAACGCTACGACGGACTATATTTGGTTCATGACCTTTTACTTTGCGATGGATACTAGAGGAGGTACCGAATCGACAAATCGATTGCAGGTAGCAATCAATGACATTCTACGTGATGCTATCCGATGCGTTAGCAAGTAAGTATACACTTGAGACTAGTCGATTGTTAGTGGGAGTGGATGTACACTTGCTTTGAGACGGAAGAACTAATGAAAAGGTTGTACCTATTGCGTTTATACCTCTTTTAGTTAAGACTCAAACTACTCGGACTCAGAATATGGCAATTAGCAAACCGCGGTGAAGAACCGACGCCCCTTACAGAAAGCTGAACCGCTTTGATCAGCTACAAGGTTCAAATGACTAGTTGAGGAATCGATCCATGATCGGAACACCATCACCAAAAATAATCCAGGAAAGGAGGATCCCGAAGACTGTGTTACGCCGTTATGACTTATGAACCTCTGGTTAGGCCTGTCGGTTAACCAGTACCTCAAACGCCTTCATAGTGTACGCGAAACTTAAGTAGTCAACCTGTGTTAGTAGCCAATGATAATGGACTAAACTTCTCGAGAAGTAGGGTTAAGTCCGAAGGACGCCTGGGATAACCCTAAGTCTGCTTGGGAAGGAATAGCAATGGACTAACTTCTTGGAGAACGAAGTTTAAAAGTTTTACCGTTCGACTTCGTAGTCGTGTGATTTGTATTTACCTGGATTATGTTGAAATGTAGTCTGTTAAGAATTGAGTTTTTCGTACCATTCCTACTGAGGTAGGAAAAGGGTAACTAAGGAGAAGACGAAGAAGAAGCATGGTGATTTTGGAAGTAGGTGCGGTATAGTACACCTAACCTAGCTGTAACGAAAGATAGCGTAGGTGTTGTTGCGTATAGTGTTACATCGTATAAAAGATTGGTGGAATGTCTTGATATGAGTGAAGAAAAAAGTAGCTCACGCCTCTCGTCAATTCGAGGCATGCGAGAAGAGCTACACCACTCCTGAGTTAACACCGGATGCAGTAGTAATTACACCCAGAATCCGGGGAAAACAGCACCGGTAGCGCGCGAAGTATATGATATACACTAATCATGTGGTTACGATATGTTTTAAATCAGAAAGAGCGGACCTTTAAGGTAGACTCGCTAGGTAGAACTACCTGGTGTATATAACTGCAAATTTTCTATTATTCTGGGTAAAAGAAGCGTTACTGCCGACACTCTTAGTCGAGCAAGAAGTACGCACATTAAAACCGTCGGGTGAACGCTGACTTTTAGCTATAGGTACCTATTCGGTTGTTTTGAGCAATTCCTAAATTGAGCCAAATCACCAAAGACGTTAAATTCTTCATCTCAACAACTTGATACACGGTCTAATCTCGTGACAGTTCTTGTTTGATGAGTTGCGAGATTAAGCTAAAATCAAGTTGTTGCGTAGTTTAAGGTTTCGGTGATTTTGCTCGAAGATGGGGAAGGCTTATTCCATCGAAATAGGTTACTCGATAGTGGATTACGATTTATATGCTGAGTTTCTGGAAATCTCTACAGATGACCTTGGGGACGAGTCGTAATAGGAACGATACATAACCTCCTCAAACCGATGGTCAAAGTAAGGGAAACGTTGTATGTCAAAGATGAAGCTTCGAGCTAATGTTGTAACTTTGAGAAGAGGCTGGGAGAGACATCCGACTCTCCCCAAACTTTCCTAAGTTGATGAAAACAACCTGGCGTCAAGATTATACCGTTCAGGACTCGTTATGGTCGAATGTGTCGACATAACCATCGCTGAACCGGAATTGGAGATAGTAAGTTCGCCATATTGACTTTCATTCGTGAGACCGTTGAAATGAATATTAAGATCCTAAAGGTAGGGAAAGAAGATTATTAAGGTATCACCTGGAGATGGTGGAATACGTTGAGTAAACGTGAGAAATTTAATCTCTGCAATTCTGTTCCGCTTAAGAATTCTCGTTAGAATTTGAATTTGTGACACTCGTTCTTGCATCGGGACTTGGCAAAGTCCGCAAGAGTCGTGAAGGATAATCTGGAAAGACGGTTTCGGCAGAGATTGCCACTGCAAATCCGAAGATTTTCTGTTCCATGATGATGAACGTCAAACTCGCTTGTTGGAAATTTTGTGATAGCCCTCCACTCACGTTGTGAATGCGAGGATGAAATTCAGGGAATCCATTTTATCTCTATTCGATCTTGATGGGTAACTTTAAGTGAAACCCGGGACGGGTTTCTTCTGAGGCTGGGAGGATGTGACAACTGGTAAATTTGAGAACCTGATTTGAACTACGATTTATAATTTAAAATGAATCGTTAATTTTATTGAAACGGTTTTCATAAATTATGGGAATTGGTGATTGATTATGTGAATTTGAATTCGTATCATTGACTATTGATGTGAAATAAATTGTCATGGAATCTTTTCCATTTCGTTAATTAGGCACTACTTCGACTCTGGCACTAGGAAACCTAATAATACGTGAAAAATATATATTTGTTACTCGAAAATGAACGGAGATGTATTTATAGTCATTTTTCGTGGGAAAAACATATTTAAAAATAATGACGAGTATGTAAAAGCGTGTTGAGAACTTACGAGAATAAAAATGAGTTCGGGAAGTGAGAGTCGGGATTTAATGGGAAATGATTACGTTTTGTTTTTACAAACGTGTTTATTATCAAATTTAATAGAAAAATGTATTTAAAGTGAATGGTGGAGATTAAAGGGTATGTCGGCGACGTTTAGTATTTTTCGAGAATAAAAGTATGTATTTTCGGGAGAGTTTATTAAAAATTACACCGTAAGCCCATGTTTTGGCACCCATTTTGAAAATATAGAAAATATAAGGACCACCTTGCAAATTACGGGTATAATAACCCTAGCCTTAAACACCCCACTCCATAACATCTTCATCTTCATTTTATCACAACTCCCCTCTCCCTTCTCCCTCTTCTTGCCGCCGACCTACAACCCACCACCACCATCACACCGCCGATTACCACCCTACACCGCCACCACCACTAGACTCCTGGTAGTCTCCTCTTTCCGATCTCCTACAACACGCGCTCAAACGAGACCCCACACCAATTTCTACAACCCTACGCGCCACGTCTTTCACACCAAAACACCACTACCTCGTCGCTGAAGAAGAAGAGAAGGTAAGGAACGGGTCACACGCCATGGTGACTCGGTACTGAGTCAACCCGTGACCTCTGAGTCACGAGTTGAGTTGTTTTGGTTCGGGTTAACTAGAAAACAGATGGGAAAAACAAAGTTTATAATGAAAATGTGATTTTAAATAACGTTTGGTATCCATATCGTGTCAGTGTTCGTTTGTGTGTCGAGACTGGTAACCGTGAGCTCAAGCTCACGGTATACGAGTGTTCTCAATATTAGTGACACTAACTCATTTGCGTTTCGGAATTTATTATTACTTTGGTACTGGTTAATTGGAGCAGTGAGCAAGGATTGGATTTTGAGCATGGTTTTATATTGTTGGTGAGATATTGGTTGTTGTCGAGTAGTTGTGGACCGTATATGGCCATTTGGTTTAGGTTGGTGACGGGGAAAAACTAGGCCGAGACCCTTATGGTCTCGGCAAGGATTTTTTGATGCCGGCTGAAATGGTTGTAGTTGTTTGGTCGAGATGAATAAGAGCCGAGACCCTTATGGTCTCGGCAATACTTGTGTTGGTATTGGATTGTTGAAACGGGGAATTAGTCGGATGACGATTTAGTTGACGGGGATTAGGATTAGTCGAGTGCCGTAGACGGCCTCGTGTTTATTAAAGTTGAGGTCGTGATGAAACTGAGATGATGAGACACCTTGGTTTACTATGACTTATTAAATGATGCTTGTGAGCTTTGTGCCAAGTCGGCATCACGTTGACTTTTTAGTCATCGTTGACTCCGACAAGTGCCGTAACATGGATATATACAGTTAGATTATTGGACTTGGATTGATAAATAAGCCGAGAGGTCATGACTCGGGTTAGTGACTCGAAACAAATAGTAACTCAAAGACTTTAATAATAACTTGAAATATATGTATATATATATATTTGAAGAATGGAACGATAAAATTTTTAATGTGACTTTCATGTAGAGAAAAATAAATAACAAGTATATTTACTTGTAAGTTTTCAAACGTAAGTAAGTAACGAGTTAAAAAGGGAAGACATGCAATAAATGAGTTACTAAATGTTTCGAGGGCACGCAAAACTAGAAGTGCCATAAACGTTAATTATTGTGCTATTTATTGCGAGTCACGGATATTTGACATTAATATACCTAACCTACGTAACTAACGAGCTAATCAGTTTACGAATCGCATAAGACCTCGTTAGGTACGTCGAAAAGGTTTAATAATGGGCGACATATCCTACGATGCCCTAGGCTGTGATGTAGTCTTGGAGGAATAAGTGAGATGGATACATTGTAGAGTTTATTGGGGTGACTAGTTCAATAAGCTTCGACGATCTGATTTGATGACTTAGTAGGCTATAAGAGCTTGTCACGTAGATGGTTGCGGTTTTATTTGGTGAAGTTCTTTGGAAGCGTGAGCTCAATTGATGTTAGCATTATATTTTTTATTATGAAGTGTCGGTCATTATATTCTTAAAACGTGTAATAGGTTGCGTAAGAAAGTAATTTCATAAGTTATATGTTCAGTTATCATAAACTAGAAAGTCTAAGGGCCAAACATGTAATATCAAAAGCCCTAGACTTGTAAGCACTATATAATGTATTGTAAGCCTCCATTATGAGGTTGAGTTTCATCATTTGAAGAATAACACATAGTTCTTATATTTTTACATGATGTTCTCCACTCTCTCTCTCTCTAGAATAAGCAAGATAAGTTGTGAAATAAGTTGTATCCAAGGTCCTACAAGTGGTATCAATCGCCAAGGGATAGATTTTGGTTGATATAGATTAGTTTTTGGATGTTTTTTGGGTTGTTTGGTTTATAGGTGTGTCGTTCTAGCTTATTTTCATTTCGTTGGGTAATTTTTACGTATGGTTTGATTTAGTTTCAAGGTTTTTTGGTGTTTTGGATAATCTATACTCGTTTAGGATCATTTCTACACGTTCTTGAATCAAAAAATTTCGAACAGCTTCAAACTTTTAGGGTTTTGCGAGTTTCATTTAGGGATTAGCATGATGTTCTCCACTCTCTCTCTCTACTCTCTCTCTAGAATAAGCAAGATAAGTTGTGAAATAAGTTGTATCCAAGGTCCTACAATTGAGTCTTGTTGAGTCGACACCACACACACACACATGGATACCAAACACTAAAACGAATATGAGAAAGAGGTTTTGAAAACGGAAATGGAATATGTTCGGGATTTGGGAAATATTTATTTGAGGATTATACTGAAGCGTATTGATATTATTAGGTAGTGCCGAGTCAGTAGTCGCCGTTGCCGATAGTTGATACTTTATGTGCTTCTATTAAATTCTTTTGCTAATTGCTGGACCTGAGGTGAGTCATAGCTCCACTTTTACTCTTGAACTTTGTTTCAATACTTGGGGTGAGAAACGTGCAAATTGTTTTATGTGGACTGTATTATGCTGTTTGTTTTAAATACTTTCTATGCACATAGACTAAGATGCTCTTGTGAATCCCTAAAGTTGTAGCATGGCTCCTTTAGGATGATATATTTGGTGAATCCCTAAGGTTGTAGCGTGGCTCCCTTAGGATGATATTGATTTTGATTTGGTGAATCCCTAAAGTTGTAGCATGGCTCCTTTAGGATGATATATTTGGTGAATCCCTAAGGTTGTAGCATGGCTCCCTTAGGATGATATTATTTTGGCTATAGTGTGCACCTATAGGATAGTGATGGAACGGAGGTTATCCGTAGTTTATATTAGAGCTAGTCTAGCGTAGCAAGGGTTTTAGCAAATAAGTCCACTATGTTTAATGTTGTTTAAACCTATGATCTCACCAGCGAAAGCTGACTTTTAGCGCGTTTTCTCAGGTAATTAAGATTGATGGGAGATGCATGCTTGGAAGGCTTGGCACGGCAATCTGGTTTAAGGATCTATTTTCTAATAACTCTTATATGTATTTGGGGACCTACTTTTATTTCTTTTGGGCCTTACTTTGGTAAACCGGGATGAATGTAAACTTTAAAACCCCGTTTGGATGTGTTTTTATTTATGTTTACTTTATCTCGTTCTTTTATGACTTGTGTTGGATACCAATCCCCGTAGCACCCCGAAAGCTTGAATAGTCTTCCGCTGTACCAAATTTTGGGGGTGTTACAGAACATATTTCATAGGAGTTAGGGATTAACCAACCCTTGATTGATATTAGGGAATACAACGCTCTAATTTGACAAGGATGTGGCAATTTAACTAATCAATAAAAGATAACTCTGGAGTAATGGAATTATAATCAATACACTTTACTCATATAAGTAGTTCACTAAATTTACTTTTCCGAATATTTAGTTTAGTTTAATTTAGTTTTAAAAACCAACATCTCCAATACCCGAGATTTTACTTGCTTTCTTATAAATTATAAAAGACCAAAAATAATCTTCCATCAACACTTATACTTAATTCGACGTACACTTCGAACCTACCTCATTATTCCCCTAGAGAACGATCAATCCCGCGGACTTACTTATATTATATACACTACAACGGTTAAGTACACTGCCTAAGAAATTGTAAAACTTCTTGTGTTCTGCAAAATCCGCATCACTAAAGTATACATGTATGTAAATCACCTCACACTAAACAAAACAAGTTCCATTGCGTGACTTGATAAAATTATAAAGTTATTCAAATACGTATGTTACATGTAAGGGTGTCAAAAAAGCTGACCCGATCCGAACCCAAATATGGATTTTCGGGTAGGGTCAATCAGGTGAAAAATTATATTCAGGTCAATCGGGTCAACTCGAATTGACCCGAGTTCTAAACAAGGTCGGTTTCGGGTATGTTTTTATTAGCCTCAACCCGAATTGACCCAAACCCGACTAACCCGGCCCAACTAACACTTTTACAATGTAAAATTACTCGGGTTGACCCAAACCCGAATTGACCTGACCCGATTGACATGACCCGAGTTGACCCGAACCGGAGTAACCTGAGTTCCAAACAAGGTCGGGTTCGGGTATGTTTTTCTTGAGTCTTGACCCGAATTGACCCGACCCGATTGAACCGAACTCGAGCGGGTCGACCCGAATAACACTCCTAGTTACATGTATAATAATATGCATTTTTTTCTTCTTCTTGGAACTTATAATATGCATTATCAACATAGGACCCTACACATCATTGACTAAAGCATATTACAACCATAGATCTTTTTGCCAAGGATATTGACTCCTGAACTAAGACACTTAATGTTAGTATATCGCTTAATATTATTCTTCGCATAACAACGACGGATGGATGTTAGCTATTGTTGACCCGGACATTTCATAATAATAAATAAATAATAAATTAGAGGTTATTTTTCGTATAGATAATAAACTTGTTATATGTTTCGTGCGCGCATGGGGCTTTTGCATAAATCTTTCATAATGTGTGATAATAAACAAATGTTGTCACAATAATGCACTAAAGGTGAGTGCATACTAGGTAGGCTAAGGCGATTTGGGTGTACATTTAAGTGGAGTGTAACAAATTCTTCCTTTAAGTAAAATGCTTAAAGTTAGAAACGAAAAAATAGGCTTAGAGGGGTGTACTAGGGGTATCGTGTACCAAAAATGGGTACAACGCTAAGGGTGTGGGAGAATTACTTGACCAATGAAGTCAATGTAATTATAACAAAAACACAGGTGTAAAACAAGGGTTAATCCTAATGCCTCTTATCATGTAGTAAATCTAACTACACGAATGTAGTCTCACTTGTGGATTCGGGATGGTCCTATCGCAAGTTCTATAATCTAAGTGCTACCGGTACACACATCATAGCATAAATGCTTTTCCTACCAATTCTAGGGGCGAACCTCACATATTTGGGGTGAAAAATTTTTTAGTGGTACGGTTTTTGTGCTAGTCATATAACTCCTATCCATGAGACGCTCATTAAGACCAAAGTTTCACTCCTAAATGTTGTAAAAAATTTTAAATTTGGCACTAAAATTACCCTAACAGGTATTTATCTCAGTTTTATTACACATCTACCATTAAACAAACAAAAATCAAGCGTAATTGCATTCTCTAAGGTATCGTAATTTTCCCCCCTTACACTTAAGATGAACATTGTCCCCAATGTTCAAATAACAAGATGTAAAAGTAAATAAGGTAAAAGAATGAAATCAAATACTCCCCTGATTCGCTCGGTAGATAAAGTGGTAACATGGTTAGATCTTCTTCCAAGAAAATGAACACTCAAAGCTTCCCTTCCGAAATATAAATCATCTTCTTGTCCAAAGTAACCTGTTAAACCTGAGAAAACAAACACGAAACCGGCATAACATCGGCGGGATAAATCTGTATAAGGATATAATGCTTGTGGAATGAATATTTTGCAGATTCCTGGAGTTTATAAGTTAGAGATTTTATAAAGCACTTTATGATTCCGGAAGAAAAACAAAACTTTCAAAAAAAATTTCAGAAAACTGAACTTGACGGTGTCAGCCTGGGGCTTGACGCGTCAGAAGTGATCTGACAGATTTCTCATGTTAAGTTTCCGGAAAATTTCTGAAAAAAACTCAATTCTTATTTCCTGGAAATCCTGCAAAATATCATTATGACTCGATACAAGCATTTGACTCAAACAATTACTAATATGTATGCTAATTTAATATTGTTGTGATTCATGTTCATTTGTTCTTATAAACCGATTTGGATTTCCCTTACACTTATCTTTTGCAAAATACCTTTATATGTAGTTAAGACGAAGTTAAAAACAAAATAAAGCATTTTCACAATTTAGTTTGAAGCATGAATCAATAACAATAAAAATAAAACATACATACGGAAGCAAATAAAATCAAACAAACAAATAAATAAACACACAAAGCTTGGGTTGCCTCCCAAGAAGCGCTTTTCTTTATTAACGAGTCTTGTAGCTAGACTCAAAGTCACGGGCTCTATTATGTGACTCCATCATTGGTCACATCCTCTAGGTCATCCTCGGGCTTAGTCTTATATTCCGGACCTAGTTGCAAGCATTCTTTGTAGAACCCAAATATCCTACTCATGACATAGTCTATTCCTCTACTTCTATCCTTGTCATTCTTATAATAGACCGCTTGCTTGTGCTCCTTCTCGATGTTTGACAAGAGTCGGTATTGTTCTATCTTATAAGGCATTTGGTAAGCTATATCATCGGTCTCATCCCTGAATCTAACTATCCCTAGAGATGGGTCATAATTCATTTTAGAGGCCTCAACAAACGGCTTTCCAAAAACTACTTGAGTTAAGCATGTGTCAACTACCGGGCGAATATCCTCAACGATCACGAAGTCGGTGACGTAGGTGAAATTCCCTATATAGACATGTAGTCCCCTAACTCTACCAACAAAATTGCTTATCCATCCCATGCTAGGAAATGTTCTAAGTCCCAGTTGCTTTTTCATTATTAGATTGAAGTGGGCTCTAGTCATGACGTTTATTGGGGACTTAAGATCTATGTAAGCCTTCCAAACATGCAAGTGACCTATNCTACCGGGCGAATATCCTCAACGATCACGAAGTCGGTGACGTAGGTGAAATTCCCTATATAGACATGTAGTCCCCTAACTCTACCAACAAAATTGCTTATCCATCCCATGCTAGGAAATGTTCTAAGTCCCAGTTGCTTTTTCATTATTAGATTGAAGTGGGCTCTAGTCATGACGTTTATTGGGGACTTAAGATCTATGTAAGCCTTCCAAACATGCGAGTGACCTATATTGCATGGTATGTTGATGTTGGAAGGGTCACCGGTTTTGATGATTGGGTTACCTAAGGAGTATGGTGTTTCGGGGTCATTGAATAAATCCTTATGGTATGCACGTTCTTCCTTAGTGGGCAACCTATTGAAGTAGTCCTCTTCGTCATCTACTTCTTCTACTCCATTTATCTTAACTTCCTTATCAACCTCAACTTCCTTAACCTCATCCTTAGGTTCAATTTCTATTCTATCCTCATTCTTGTCACTTTCTTCCTTATTCTTATTGATTGGCTTAATAGTGACGACATTGACGAAGTGGACATGTTTGGATGAAGAAGGGTCTTTGACTTGGGGTCCGCTATTTGTGTTCCTAGCGTCCTTATGTGGAGGTGATAGCACTTGGTTGTTGAGGGCCTTCAATAAGTTGTCAATCATATTGGTCATCTCTACTTGTTGTTGATTAAATTCGGATGTGAATTTAGCTATACGAGCTTCTTGAGATGCCATAAAATTGGACATCAATCCTTCAAAGTTATTGGTACTACCATAGTTGTTGGAAGGATTGTTGTTGAAGGTGCGGTTCGAGTTTGAACCGTTGGGTTGAAAACGATTAGGTGGGTTGGAAGAATTGTTTTGGGGCGCATTTTGGTTTGGTTTCCACCTAAGGTTTGGGTGATTTTTCCAAGATGGGTTGTAGGAATCACCGTAAGGGTTTGGCTCGGGTTTGAAAGTGTACCACTTGTCTCTCGCTCCGTCGGTACGCGAGGATGCGTAGTCCGCAAAAGCTTGTTCGGGGAGTTCCATTCAATCACGAGTGTCGTGGGGACCACTACATAATTCGCACGAAGAAGTGATTTTGTTCACTTGGCTTGAAGGTTTAGGAGCCTCGTAGGATTTCATAAGAAACTTGACTTGGTCTTCAAGTTCTATGATCCTACGTTCGGAAGTGCTTGAATTGTTCGAAGGTAAAGATATTGCCTTGACCGTTTTATTCAAATCACGGGGATCATTCCAACTTTCGTTGTCATAAAGAGCAAGATCTTCTAGGAGATCGCATGATTGTTCCGCACTTAGATCACGTAGCTTACCACCGGCCGCTTGGTCAATGGTTTGCCTCGTGGGGAGACTGATATGGTCATAGAAGATTTAGACTTGGAGCCAAAGGTCTATGCCATGATGAGGGACTTTTTGGAGTAAGTCCTTGAATCGAGTCCATGCCTCGTAGAGGGTTTCGCCTTGGCGTTGTTGGAACGCCAAGATGTCATTCCATAGCTTTGTGGTTCTTCCCGGTGGGAAAAATTGAGCTAAGAAGCGAGTTGTGAGATCATCCCAAGAGGTGATGGATCCTGCGGGTAGACGCTCTAGCCACTGACTAGCATGGTCTCGCAGAGAGAATTGGAAGAGACGTAATTGGGTAGTCTCTCGAGTGTCAACATCAAGGTCTATGGAATCTACGATCTTAAGGAAGTCCTTGAGGTGTTGATTTGGATCTTCGGAACGAAGTCCATGGAATGCACATCCGCTTTGCACCAACCGGATGGTGTCAGATCGCAAGGGAGACACATTGGCTCCTTGGGTGAGCTCAATGGTGTTTCGATAGCCTTGGTGGCTAGGTCGGGAATACTCTCCTAAGGTGCGGGCTCTAGGAGGTTGGTGATGACGTGGGATTGCGACCACGCAACAGGTTTTACCTCTCAAGGGATCTTGAGAAGCTTGCAATCCCACCAGGCAGTGTACCTGGTCGGTGTAGTATAGTGTAGTGGTAAGTACGGGGGATTGATCGTTCTCTCACAGGGAATAGTGTTTGTTAGGTTAGAAAAACTACTCTAAAAGGTCTAAGGGTGAAGGAAGATTATTATTTGTATTTTTATATTTTTATGAAAGCAAGTAAAATCTCGGGTTTTGGAGGAGTGGGCGGAATTAGTCTGCTAATCAACTAACCAAAACTATAATATGCATAAAAAAATAAACTAACATCTGTGGTTGTGAAAACTTTATATGGAGAAAATGGTTTTACTTTAGATTTCGTTACTCCCTAACTAACTTTTAAACTTACCGTTAATGTTATTGTATACT
>LBNU01016799.1:210680-227139 GCA_014162995.1 Artemisia annua | reverse complement strand
TAAAAGTAAATAAAATGAAAGAATGAAATCAAATATTCCCCTGATTTGTTTGATGTGGATAGCTAGGTAACATGGTTAGATCTTCTTCCAAGAAAGATGAACACTCAAAGCTTCCCTTCCAAAATATAAATCATCTTCTTGTCCAAAATAACCTGTTAACCCTGAAAAAAAGATAAAGGTCAACCTCGCATAAAATCGGCGGTATAATCTATAATAGGATATAATGCTTGTGGAATGAATATTTTTGTAGAATTCCCGGAGATTATAAGTTAGAGAATTAACAAAAACTTTTTATTTCCGGAAGAAAAACAAAACTTTCAAAAATTGCACAAAATTATTGCCTGACTCCGTCAGGTTGTAATGCCTGACGCCGTCAGGTTGTAATGCCTGACGCCGTCAGAAATGAACTGACAGAATTCTCATGTTAAGTTTCTGGAAAAAATTCTGGAAAAACTAGAGCTTACTTCCTGGAATTCCTGCAAAAATTCATTATGACTCGATATAAGCATTTGACTCAAACAAATACTAATATGTATGTTAATTTACATTGTTATGATTCATGTTCATTCGTTCTTATAAACCGATTTAGATTTCCCTTACACTTAGCTTTTGCAAAATACCTTTATATGTAGTTAAGACGAAGTTAAAAACAAAATAAAGCATTTTCACAAGTTAGTTTGAATCATGAATCAATAACAAGAAATATCATACATACGGAAATAAATACAATCAAATAAACAGACAAACAAAACACACAAAGCTTGGGTTGCCTCCCAAGAAGCGCTTTTCTTTATTAACGAGTCTTGTAGCTAGACTCAAAGTCACGGGTTCTACGTTTTTCCGTTTTGCTTCTCCATTGCCTCTCTAATCATCCTAACAACCTCCATGTCAACTTTGTATTTAAGCTTGAGGTTCAAGCAATCTTTATAATAAAGGCTTCTCTTATTCCAAACATAGTTCATGCCTTTCTCCTTATCCTCATCATTGATCTCCTCAACTGCACCAATGTAATCTTTGTCTAACCGGGGCACAAACCGAAATTCTTTTGCCTTATAGGGCATCCTATAAGTGATTCTATCAATGTTACTAGAAAACTGAATTGTGCCTCTTAAACGATCATACTCCAAATTGGACACCTCAACAAATGGTTTCCCTATCATACATGGTATCTTCATATTCCAAGGATCACCCCTCTTAATTTTTGGGTCGATTCTAACAAAAGGTGGTCTAGGGTTATCAACTAGGTTGTTATAGTAGGCAATCTCTTCCTTAGTGGGGTATAGATTGTAATAATCATCCAACCTAGGATCTATCTCTTCTTCAAAAAGCTTTTCAACCAACTCGTCAACCGTAAGATTGTTTTTTTCTAAGTAATTATCCGAGTATATGGCGGTTGCTAGGTCGTTAAGGGCATAGTCAAGCTCTATGTCAATCATACTATTGAGCTCCCTAAGGTCACTTATCTCTTCCTCAATTTGGCTACGTAACAAAGCCACTTCGTCCGGTGTAAGGGGTGGATTCGCGTTTTCCATAATGGCCAACGGAATAATTAATAGGCAAGTAATTACGAACAAAAACACAAAGAAAATAGATAGACTAAAGAAATCCTAGAAAAATAAAATAAAAATCTCACTAGAAAGGAATCTAGTGAGTAGACCTAATAAAATAAAAATTCTACCTAAACAATAACTATTCCCCGGCAGCGGCGCTAAAAACTTGATGACGTGGGATTGCGACCACGCAACAGGTTTTACCTCTCAAGGGATCTTGAGAAGCTTGCAATCCCACCAGGCAGTGTACCTGGTCGGTGTAGTATAGTGTAGTGGTAAGTACGGGGGATTGATCGTTCTCTCACAGGGAATAGTGTTCGTTAGGATAGAAAAACTACTCTAAAAGGTCTAAAGGTGAAGGAAGATTATTTTTGTATTTTTATATTTTATGGAAAGCAAGTAAAATCTCGGGTTTTGGAGGAGTGGGCGGAATTAGTTGCTAGTCAACTAACCCAAAAACTACAATTGCAATAAAAATAAAATAACTAAACTATTGTGGTTGTGAAAACTTATATGGAGACAAATGTGTTTACTTAGACTTCCTTACTCCCTAACTATCTTTTACCGGTTAATTGGTGTATGTATTACTTGCGTGGATGACGGGTGTATTCCTTAACAATTCATGGGGTGGCATACATATCTCCCCAATTCTATGAGCTCTTATCTCCTCCTACAACTATGCGTACACATAATCATAGGGATTGTAAACAGTGGCTCATGCGTTAAATACTACCTTAATAACCTAGTATGCCTTAGTTACATGTTTCTTAAGACGTTCAAGCATGTTACCATATAGGAGTATTGCCAGTTTTCTTAAGCCTAACATTGATGAAACATTCATCCCAACAAAGTAATAACACACCAATCAACCAATAATTAATAGTTAGGTTTCATTAGATCTAAGCAAACACAAGAAAAATCTAGCCTAGCATGTTAATTGAAAGACAAGCATAAGATATAATTAACCAACACATAGACATATTGATTAATTTAAGTGAGGACTTATCTTTAATTGAACATGAAGGATTCAAGGGTGAAAAACCCTTGAAAATACAGCCAAATTCGTCTTTAGGGTTTTTCCCAAACTTGTACCAAAAGTTCCACACTAATGAATGAAAAATAGAAAAGTATATATAGATTTTACATTCTGACGGCGTCAGGTTATGGGTTCTGACGCCGTCAGCTCGCCGTCATTAGGGTTCTCGGATGGCCTAGATTTACTTCTGACGCCGTCACTCTTTATTTTGCTCTGGGCCGTCACTCTTTAAGTTAACACCTGACGGCCTACTTTCTCTAACACCTGACGCCGTCAGGTGTAAACATCTTGTTTTCTTCATAGGGCGTCTAGTGTAATCTGATTTCACTCCTTTGTCAACGTTGGCTGACGGCGTCACCTTGTGACTCTGACGCCGTCAGGTAGGAATTCCAGCTTCTTTTGAGACTTTGTCGTTTTCTTCACTTTTATGCTCCAAAAACGTCCAAATATGCATGTTTTCCAGAATTCTTCTCAAAAGTACCTAAAATGACAAAAGGAACGATTTAGGGCAATATTTGATCACATTTACTCGAATTAGGGCTTAAATGACCCCTTAAAACGGGTACACTTTTCGTCTCATCAAATACCCTTACACTTGAGATTTGCTTGTCCTCAAGCAAATAAGCTTTTATTCCAATCAAAATATGAGTTAGGGGTCATTTAACACAAATATAAAAGTAATTACAACAAATAGTCATTCGACCCTAATCATAATAAGCACGGAAATCATACACTAGCACCTCACAAATAGTGTTTGGATACTCTCATCTCTCAAGTGTCATAGAATTATATCTCATAAATGAAAACGGAAAATATCACTCACTACCTGTCATAGCAAATAGATTACCATAGGCTTGGGAGAGGATCAATTACTCCTCCACTAGGCGTAAGCACCTAAGATAAACTATCAAAGAGGGCTTTCCAAAGGGTTGTAACGTAAGGTGTAGGGATATGATAAACACGGTTTGGTTGGAATAAAGGGTATTTTAATGGTGGCGAGTTAATTATCATGATCAAATACATGCACTATACAATGTTGCTAAGCCAAGACTCGACTCAATCTTAAGCTAAAAACAAAATAACAAAAACTTAAAGGAAACATAAAAGAAACGGGATGGTAGTCCGTATGTTTTTTTTCTACTTTTCTTTTTCTAATTTTTTTGTATTTTTCTTGATTTTTCGATTTTTTTTTTTTATTTGCTTACATTCTTACCCTACCATCCAAAATAATACATCATAGGGGCCTCGGTTCTCCCCTTACACTTGAACTTTTACATGACTTTACAATTACTATTCTAATGACTCGAATTAAGATAATTGAAAAACTTGGAGTAATTTTAAAATATTTAGCACATATGGGGGTAATAATGTTGTTCTTCCCCATTACTCCATTACACTAGTACTTTACCCATGAGTCCCAATTGTCCCAAAACAATATGTACAAGGATATGACTCGACTTAGCAACCATGTAAACGATTAGATAATTAACAAAGGGTTTAACACAAATGTTGTCACAATAATGCACTAAAGGTGAGTGCATACAAGGTAGGCTAAGGCGATTTGGGTGTACATTTAAGTGGGGTGTAACAAATTCTCACTTTGAGTAAGATGCTCAAAGGTCGAAACGAAAAGATAGGCTCGGAGGGGTGTACTAGGGGTATCGTGTACCAAAAATGGGTACAACGCAAAGGGTTTGGGAGAATCAAACATGTTAAACAAAAGACAAGAACAAGATAGAATCAAACAACACATAGACATATTGAATGATTAAGTGATTACTTATCTTCAATGTAACATGAGAGATCCAAGGGTATAAAACCCTTAAAAAAGCTGCAAAAATCGTCTAGGGTTTCTCCCTTAAAAGTTTCACACTCATGACTAAAAATTATGCAAATATATATAGAAAAATAGATCTGACGGCGTCACGTTATAGCCTTGACGCCGTCACCTCGCCGTGGTTAGGGTTTCTTGATAGCCTTCTTGACGCCGTCCCCATTTAATCTCTAAAATTGTGTTCTGGCCCGTCAAGGCTTGACGCCGTCAGGTATGGTCTTGACGCTGTCAAGGTACTGTTCCAGCAGATTTTTGACACTTTGTCGAATTCTTCACTTTTATGCTCCGAAAACGTCCAAAATGCTTCCTTTTCCAGAATTTCTCTCCAAAGTACCTAAAATGCCAAAAGGAACGATTTAGGGCGATATTTGATCAAATAAATACGATTTAGGGCTTAAATGTCCCCCGAAAAGCAGTACACTTTTCGCCTTATCAATGTAGCTTGTATGATAACTAATATTATTTGTTCAGCTATGTTTTATAATCACAGTGTGCTGGTTGCCTTTAATGTGAATGTGTGTCTTAAACCTATGAATCTCACCAACATTATGTTGACGTTTTAAGCATCATTTTCAGGTGAGCATTCTAAGGCTAAAGTTGAGAGCAGCAATTAGGCGAGACTTAGTTGCATTTGAAAAACTTGGTTTATGTTTGGATTTGACTTTATTTGAATTTGGTTGTGATACGATTATGTTTTTCATTTGGTACTATGAGATTTATTAAAGATACCTTTTGGGATTTTGTTTTGGTTATTTATTTTGGGGTATTGTTACAACACTTTGTGTTTGTACTTTGCTCTATTTTATGTGTATGTAGTATTTCTCTATTTAGACACCAAGTGTTGTGATGATATCCATGATGTTACACACTCGCGTTTCCTCATTGGCGGGGTGTGACAAGTTAGATCACGAATTTTGAGTCTAAATTATAGTACAGAGAAAGGGCTTTCCGAAAAGTCCGACCACGATTGATTTCGAGGTCGGGAAGTTAGTCTTTTGATTTTTCAAAGATAAGGTGTTAAAGCTGTTAAACCAGGACAGAATTTGGGTAAAAGTTTGATAGTGATTTGTGGTTGAAAAAGTGATATCTAGGGTTAGCCCTTCTGTGAAAGTTGAGTTTTAGGTTATCTTAGACTCCCACGAAAAGGATTTGCGATAAAAAGGTGTAGAAGTATTTTTTTTAGTCAAAACTTTTTGGTGTGCGTTCAGATCCGAATCTGGATAGTTGACAAGTTTGATTTTCTTATGGGTATTTGTGTGTGTTATTAGACCATGGCCTTCTGGGATTAGCTTGTATGCTTATGAGAGACCATGGTGAATTTTTGGTGTGAGTTGTTAAGCTTAAATGGTTATTATTTTATGTGGGTGAATGTACCCCAAAATTCTGCGTTTTCTGAAATTATAAGTGCAAGGGATTTAGTGAGCATTAGTGGTTGATGGTGTTTGGTATGGAGTCTAGGAGATCCATGGTGGGTCATATGAACCTTAGACATCCATCATATGAGTATTGAATGGGTTATAGCTTTTAGCTTGACCATGTGTAACGTGAACATATTTGTGTTGTATAGATTTGTGATGGTTATTTGTTGGAAGCTGCAAAGTTGAGGTGAATTCATAGTCCCATATTTTTACTTTCTTTTAAACTTGGGATGTGAATGATGCTTGTGATAAATGTTTTGTGTTTCTGTGATTATGTGTGGTTGAAAGCTTGGACTTATGATGTTATCATGTGAATGCTATATGTGATGTTTATGCGGTGATGATATGATTGTGAGTTTATACGTGATTCAATTGGGAGGATGTTTATCCTGTTGCTCGCGCATGCGACCTAATTGATGCAAAGATTGTGTGGATATATATACATGATTCAATTGGGAGAATGCTTATCCTGTTGCTCGCGCATGCGACCTAATTGATGCCAATATTGGAGCGGGGGACACGTTTCGTCCCATTGGTTGCCTTATCTTGTGTGATTACATGTTAGCTTATATGATAACTATAATTATTCGTCCAGCTATATTTTATGATCATAGTGAACTGGTTGCCTTGAGAGTGTATGTGTGTCTTAAACCTATGAATCTCACCAACATTATGTTGACGTTTTAAGCATCATTTTCAGGTGAGCATTCTAAGGCCAAAGTTGAGAGCAGCAATTAGGCGAGACTTAGTTGCATTATGAAGACTTTATTTTTATGTTTGGATTTGATTATATTTGGATTTGTTTGTGATACAATTATGCTTTTCATATGGTACTTTCATATTTATTGAAGATACCTTTGGATTTTAATTTGGTTATTTTATCTTGGGGTATTGTTACAACACTTCGTGTTTGTACCTTGCTCTATTTATGTGCATTGTAGTATTTCCCTATTTAGACACCATGTGTTGTGATTATATCCATGAAGTTACACACTCGCGTTTCCGCCTTGGCGAGGTGTGACAGATTGGTATCAGAGCCTTGGTTATAGAGAATTAGGTGGTTTAACCTAGACTATAACCTAGGAGTCCCTCATATAGTTGCATTTAGGACCTATGTGTGTATAGTATCTTACATATCTATTTTATTTGAGTTTTTGGACGTCCGATGTTTCTCGATATTTAGTTTTGTATATGTCATTGTTTTTAGTATGGCACCTCCTGCACATAGCAAGTTTCAGTGGACTACCGTTGTCGCTACGGGTTGCAAGAGAGTTGGTAGGATGAAGCAGGTCAATAGAAGGATCCTAGTTCCTGCTAGCATGCTTCCATGTGCGATTGAAGAGAAGTTAACCTTAGAGAATGTGGATGGAAAGGATATAGAAAGGTACGAGACGAGGGTGGCCGATAAGGAACGCTTCACCACTAAGTACCCTGGAAAGTGTCCCCAATTCCTAGAAGATGGGGGAGTGGTTTGGACTAGACCCCGAGATGTGCATGNGCGATTGAAGAGAAGTTAACCTTAGAGAATGTGGATGGAAAGGATATAGAAAGGTACGAGACGAGGGTGGCCGATAAGGAACGCTTCACCACTAAGTACCCTGGAAAGTGTCCCCAATTCCTAGAAGATGGGGGAGTTGTTTGGACTAGACCCCGAGATGTGCATGGGTTTGTAGATCGTGTAGAGGATGAAGAGAGAAACCTCAGTGAGGGCTTGCCCAGTCATCCACTACCACAGATCAAGGGAAACAAGAATGGATGGATAAGTGAAGAGGAAGAGTATGAGGTGGACTCGGATCTAGAGTCTACGGCGACTAGAAGATTTAATCCCAACTGAGTGATAGGGGCAAGTGCTAGGATAGAGCATGAGCCATTGTGCGACGTCTTATGTTTTGTGTCATGATTTGAAATTCTTATATTGTCTTTTTCCATCTGGAGCCATGTTGGAGCACGATTACTCTTGAGTTTTGTATCGATCTTATCTGAGTGATTTTGATTATAGTGTTTACATGATTGTTGGAATTGTTCCAAGAGAGAGATGATTGTTTGCATGAAGTGTTGTCATAGGAGGGAGTACACTTGTGAAAGGGGGCATAGATAATAATGGTGGCCAACATAATTATACATGCGTCACAACACAAGTGGACTTGCAAGTATGATAGCATGGATTGTGATGTTTATTAGGTGCTTTGTGATATATGTGCCTTATCATTAAGGTGTGTGGTTTGGAAGTAAGTATGTGTGTGGAATAGGCTTTATAACTATGGTCGCGAACGTAATTATAAGGTTATCACACATGCGGACTTGTGACCATGATTACATTGATTGATGTTTGTTGTTATATGCTGTGATATGATGTTGATGGTGGTTGTATGGTTAGAGAAGTATTCTCTTAACCTTTTGGGCAACCGTTATATGTTGGGGGATGTAGGTGGTAAGATTCCACTCTACCTATCATACGATGATACCTTAATTATCGGTTGGTACTAATGTGCGGTATTTAAGTTGATTCGTTTGCTAAACTCTCTGTTTGTAAACCTAATTCTCTGGATGCCATCTCTATTCGTACCATGATGGTACAGATGCCATATCCTTCCTATTCGATGTCGTGATTGATATTGGTCATTCGGATGTGTTTCTATTGGATATTGGTACGCTTCTTTGGTTATTCCTTACATTCATTCCGCGAACGAATATTGTATTATTCTTCGAGTACTGTTGGTTCGTGATGAGTTGGTGCGGATATTTAATCCCTCCTTTACACACCAATTGGATTTCGTGGCATGTTTTGCGATCTGATGGTATCAATGTTTTTCTATGATCTTAAATTGACCATTGTACGAATGAGTCTATACATTCTTCACTTGGTTTGCAATGTATTTGCGTAAGTGTTCACTGGTATGAGTTCGTTTGATGATTATTGTGATTGAAATAGCTTGCGGTAGAGGACTAGAGGTTAATAAGGTTATTCGTGGGTGTACTATGGTGTTAGAGGGTATTTCTGTCTGGAAGTTTTGATGTGGTGATAGGGATGAATTGGTTGACTAGGCATAAGGCTAAAGTGATATGCCATGAAAAGGTGGTTCGTATCCATTTAGAGAATGGCGATGTACTACGAGTACAAGGGGTTTATTCTACCTAGTCATTCCCCGTGGGGAGCACCTGTGTTGTTCGTTAAGGAGAAGGATGGTTGTTCAGGATGTGTATTGACTATCGGGAGTTGGACAAGTTAACGGTTAAGAATCGGTATCCTCTTCCTAGAATTGATGATCTCTTTGACCAGTTGCAAGGTTCTCGATTTTTCTCGTACATAGATCTGCGTTCTGGTTATCATCAATTAGGAGTGTATAAGGAGGATATTCCGAAGACAGCTTTTAGGATACGTTATGGGCATTTTGAGTTCATGGTTATGCCGTTTGGGTGGACAAATGCACCCGCGGTATTCATGGATTTTGATGAATCGCGTGTGTAAGCCTTATTTGGGTAAGTTCGTGATTGTGTTCATTGATGATATTTTAATCTATTCTAAGACGAAGGAAGAGTATGGAGAACATCTGAAGTTGATACTTGGTTTGCTAGAGAATGAGAGGCTGTATGCAAATATCTCGAAATGTGAGTTTTGGTTACAAGAGGTGCATTTTCTTGGACGTGGTGAATAGTGAAGGTATACATGTGGATCCTAGTAAGATTGAAGCGGTTAAGAATTGGAAGGCTCCTAGAACGCCGTCTGAGTTACGCTCTTTCTTAGGATTAGCAGGGTACTACAGAAGGCTTATAGCGAACTTTTCGAAGATTGCTAAACCCCTCAATTTGTTGACTCAGAGAAAAAAGTATGTTTGGGGAGAAGAACAGAGGATGGTGTTTCAGTCGCTAAAGGGTAGTTTATGTAATGCACCTGTTCTAGCGTTACTTGATGGAGCAGGTGATTTTGTGGGGTATTGTGATGCGTCAAATCAAGGTTGGATGTGTATTAATGCAGAGAAAGAAAGTGATAGCCTATGCATCCCGACAACCCAAGATTCATGAGAAGAATTATACCACTCCTGATCTATAGCTTGGTGCGGTTGTATTCGCTCTCAAGAATTAGAGACATTATTTGTATGGCACAAAGAGTATTGTTTACAATGATCATAATAGTCTTCATCATATTTTTACTCAGAAGGAGCTGAATATGCGCCAAAGAAGATGGATTAAATTGTTTAGTGATTATGATTGCGAGATTCGTTATCATCCTGGAAAAAGCGAATGTGGTGGCTGATGCGTAAATAGGAATGAAAGGATTAAGCCTAAACGTGTGCGAGCTATGAGCATGACGTTGCAGTCAGGAATTATGAGTAAGATATTGGCAGGGCAAGAAGAAGCTCTTAAGGATGAGAATGCTATGGCTGAGATGCTGCGTGGGTTAGATCAACAAATGGAGAGAAAGGAGGATAGTGGACTATATTTCCTAGATCTAATATGGGTTCCACTAGTAAAACATGTAAGAAAAATGATTATATGGTTTACACCAGCTAATGGAAAGGAATGAATATGGAGGATTGTACTTTGCGGACCAGTTATTGGTTCCATTGGAAGGAAGCATGAGGACATCAATCATGCAAGGTATTTGATACATCCTAGAGTGGATAAGACGTATTATTACCTTAGCAAGAAATGTATTGAGGAGCAGTATGAAGAGGAATACAAATACCTTAGCAAGTATTTGATAAGATTGAAGGTGAAGGTTGATATCAACAACTATTAGGATGATGCAACAGCCAGAAATATCTGAAGATTTTGATATAGAAAAGTTAGCAAGACGTTACATTTGATGGGTTGGTAGAGAGACGTGGAGTGTCGCATCAATCATCTTATATCAAGATGAAATACTTACTTCTCGATTGTGGTAAATGTTTTATAGAGCTTTGAGAACGCGTATGTAGATGAGTACGACTTATCATTCTTAAATGAATGGACTAAGTGAGCGTACAACCAAGCGTTGGATAGTATGCAGGAAGCATGGGTGTGTTTGATTTTGGAGGAAGCTGGGGTATGCATTTACCCTTAGCTGAGTTCTCTTATAACAATAATTATCATTCTAATATTAAGAATGTGTCGTTTGAAATGTTGTATGGAAGGAAGTATAGATCACCTGTTCTGTGGGTAAAGGTTGGAACAAGCCAACTAACTGATCCTGAACTGGAACGAGAAACTACGGGTAAGGTTTGCAGATTTAAGAAAGACTTAAGGCAGCGAGAGATAATCAAAAGAGTTATGCGGATAATCGCCGTAAGCCTTTAGAGTTTAATGTTGGTGGTTTGTGATGTTGAAAGTATCTCTTTGGAAAGGTGTTGTGCGTTTTGCCAAGAAAGGCAAGTTAGCACTGAGATATGTAGGACCGTTCATGATTACAGAAGGGAGTGGACTTGTGGCATATCGGTTGAAATTGCCGGAGGAGTTAAGTAGTGTGCATGATACGTTTCACATATCTAATCTGAAGAAGTGTTTGGCGGATGTTAGTTTGCATGTGCCATTTAATGAGATTAAGGCTAACAGGACCCTTCATTTTGTCGAGAAACCTGTTCAGATTATGGACCGAGAGGTCAAAAGTATGAAGCATAGTAAGATAGCGTTGGTGAAGGTACGGTGGAATTCCAAGCGTGGTCCTGAGTTTACTTGGGAACGTGAGGATCAAATGAGATCCAAGTATCCGAATTTCTTTTGCTGATGTGGTTGGTGAGTAGATTGTTGGTAGTTGGAATTAGATCGAGGAAGTTAGATATGGGGGGTATCGTACCTACCGTGAGAAGTCGTTTGGATCATTGGTGTTATTAATCGGGGTAGTGTATCTATTTTCGTGTATCGATGAAGTATCAGAATGTTTTCTATCGTGTGTATTCAAGTATTTGGTTCACATTTTGCGGTACTTTCTTTATGACTTGTAAGGCGTGGTAGGATTACACACAGTCATAGGAAGTACTAGCGATTTATAGTTTTATGGCGTCGTATTATCTCACTCAGTATCCACAAAGTTTCTTTGTTGATGACGATGGTGAGATGAGTTGTTAAATCTCGGGACGCCATTTCCCTAAGTGGGGGATGATGTGACAACCGTGATTTTAGCAGATTAGTTTGACTAATACTCTCGATCCATTTGACTTTGTTTGGTGTGAAT
The DNA here is from genome assembly GCA_014162995.1 of Artemisia annua. Classification (NCBI taxonomy): domain Eukaryota; kingdom Viridiplantae; phylum Streptophyta; class Magnoliopsida; order Asterales; family Asteraceae; genus Artemisia; species Artemisia annua. The sequence continues at coordinate 215,150 of LBNU01016799.1, read as the reverse complement.
TAAGTGTTTATGTGGGGTATATGTGTGAGGTAAGTATTATATGTATGATATGAGTGTGTGTGGCACTAAATCCCTTTGCGTGTAAGGTTGTTGTTATGATTTGAGTGGTGTTGAGTTTGGGTAAGTTCATTTTGAACACCTTTGTGGTGTAGAAGTGATTTGTGTAGTTGTGGTGTTTTGTGTAACAAGTCTTCGTTCAAGTATTTGAGCGTTAATAAGTTACGAGAAGGTTGTTTTCATGAGTTATATTTAAAAAGAGTGTGAAATTCTATTTTTGGAAACATTATTTTGAAAATGATTATTTTCTGGATTGTCGTAAAATTAAGGTTTATCGCGAAAGACGTTAGGTTTCGTTATGGAAGTACATAAAATATGAAAAGTATGAGGTTTTGAGTGTAATAAATAAATTTAATAAAAAAATAAAAAAATATATATAATAATAGGGGTGGCCGGTTTTGGGTAAAAGGGGGGAAAAAGAAACCCAATTTGAGTCCAAAGATGATTCTTAGGCCCAATGATTATCCAGAAATAATATATAAACAAACCCAAACAACCTCAAACATTTTTTTTGAGTTATTGGTCGATCCAAGGAGAAAAAGAAGGAGAAAAATTTAGGGTTTTGCTTTTGAAGCTAAAAATCAAGTTCAATGTATACTTTTGATACTAGTTTTTGTTCAATTGATTAGTTATTGTTTTGATTTATGTAATATTAATTATGATGGATTTAGGGTTTATAAAATTCTGGAAAAATAATGATGTTAAACATGTTGGGATCATTGGTTAATAATATTATGATGATTGGTAAAGAGATTTGGTCATTAAACGCGTTAGTTAATGGGTTAGGGTTTGGACAGAAACATAGTGCTGTAAAGATACGAAGATATTTAATAGATGAATATGAGTTAGATCACGAATTTTGAGTCTAAATTATAGTACAGAGAAAGAGCTTTGCAAAAACTCCGACCACAATTGATTTCGAGGTCGGGAAGTTAGTCTTTTGATTTTTCAAAAATAAGGTGTTAAAGCTGTTAAACCGGGACAGAATTTGGGTAAAAGTTTGATAGCGATTTGTGGTTGAAAAAGTGATATCTAGGTTAGCCCTTCTGTGAAAGTTGAGTTTTAGGTTATCTTAGACTACCACGAAAAGGATTTGCGATAAAAAGTTGTAGAATTATTTTTCTTTAATCAAAACTTTTTGGTGTGCGTTCAGATCCGAATCTGGATAGTTGACAAGTTTGATTTTCTTATAGGTACTTGTATGTGTTATTGAACCATGGCCTTCTGGGATTAGCTTGTATGCTTATGAGAGACCATGGTGAATTTTTGGTGTGAGTTGTTAAGCTTAAATGGTTATTATTTNAATGATGTTAAACATGTTGGGATCATTGGTTAATAATATTATGATGATTGGTAAAGAGATTTGGTCATTAAACGCGTTAGTTAATGGGTTAGGGTTTGGACAGAAACATAGTGCTGTAAAGATACGAAGATATTTAATAGATGAATATGAGTTAGATCACGAATTTTGAGTCTAAATTATAGTACAGAGAAAGAGCTTTGCAAAAACTCCGACCACAATTGATTTCGAGGTCGGGAAGTTAGTCTTTTGATTTTTCAAAAATAAGGTGTTAAAGCTGTTAAACCGGGACAGAATTTGGGTAAAAGTTTGATAGCGATTTGTGGTTGAAAAAGTGATATCTAGGTTAGCCCTTCTGTGAAAGTTGAGTTTTAGGTTATCTTAGACTACCACGAAAAGGATTTGCGATAAAAAGTTGTAGAATTATTTTTCTTTAATCAAAACTTTTTGGTGTGCGTTCAGATCCGAATCTGGATAGTTGACAAGTTTGATTTTCTTATAGGTACTTGTATGTGTTATTGAACCATGGCCTTCTGGGATTAGCTTGTATGCTTATGAGAGACCATGGTGAATTTTTGGTGTGAGTTGTTAAGCTTAAATGGTTATTATTTTATGTGAGTGAATGCACCCCAAAATTCTGCGCTTTTTTGAAATTATAAGTGCAAGGGATTTAGTGAGCATTAGTGGTTGATGGTGTTTGGTATGGAGTCTAGGAGATCCATGGTGGGTCATATGAACCTTAGACATCCATCATATGATTATTGCATGGGTTATAGCTTTTAGCTTGACCATGTGTAATGTGAACTTATTTGTGTTGTATAGATTTGTGATGGTTATTTGTTGGAAGCTGCAAAGTTGAGGTGAGTTCATAGTCCCATATTTTTACAAACTTGGGATGGGAATGATGCTTGTGATAAATGTTTTGAGTTACTGTGATTATGTGTGGTTGAAAGCTTGGGCTTATGATGTTATATGTGAGTGCTATGTGTGATGATTATGCGGTGATGTTATGATTGTGAGTTGATACGTGATTCAATTGGGAGGATGTTTATCCTGTTGCTCGCGCATGCGACCTAATTGGTGCCAAGATTGTGTGGATATATATACGTGATTCAATTGGGAGGATGTTTATCCTGTTGCTCGCGCATGCGACCTAATTGATGCCAATATTGGAGCGGGGGACACGTTCCGTCCCATTGGTTGCCTTATCTTGTGTGATTACATGTTAGCTTATATGATAACTATAATTATTCGTCCAGCTATATTTTATGATCACAGTGAACTGGTTGCCTTGAGAGTGTATGTGTGTCTTAAACCTATGAATTTCACCAACATTATGTTGACGTATTAAGCATCATTTTCAGGTGAGCATTCTAAGGCCAAAGTTGAGAGCAGCAATTAGGCGAGACTTAGTTGCATAATGAAGACTTTATTTTTATGTTTGGATTTGATTATATTTGGATTTGTTTGTGATACGATTATGCTTTTCATATGGTACTTTCATATTTATTGAAAATACCTTTGGATTTTAATTTGGTTATTTTATCTTGGGGTATTGTTACAACACTTCGTGTTTGTACCTTGCTCTATTTATGTGCATTGTAGTATTTCTCTATTTAGACACCATGTGTTGTGATGATATCCATGAAGTTACACACTCGCGTTTCCGCCTTGGCTAGGTGTGACATATAAGGGAGAGGATGTCTTTGGCATTGATAAAAATGTTCAAGTATTTGTAGGCAATATGACATTCATGATGAGCTTTACAATCGTTGATAACATTGAAGATTACATCGATCCTAGGTTTTCACAAATTGTTTTCGGGGCACCCTTTTGCGAAATCACCAAATTAGTTGTGTATGAACGCAATGAATCATGACCTTCACCGATGGGATTAAGAGAATCTCATACCAGACTTCGTATAAGATGAGGGACTTCAAGGAGGCGGATTGCGAGACCCTTGATAAGCTAGGATCTCAACTTATATTATGTGATGATGATGTTTTGAGAGGGTGTAAAAACACTTTTGATCTGTCACGTGGATTCTTTGAAGGAGTTAGTGAGCTTAGTTCTAAATATCAAGAGGATATTTGTAATTTCAAAGACCCGAAATATCTTCACTATGAGAGTAATTCAGATGGAGAGTCAGAAGATGACCTAGAAACCGTGACCAACAATGAAGTCACGTAAGGACATGACTTTGAGTCTAGCTACAAGACTCGTTAATAAAGAAAAGCGCTTCTTGGGAGGCAACCCAAGCTTTATTTGTTTGTTTGTTTGGTTTTTATTTGCTTCCGTATGTATACTTTATTTTTATTGTTTGTGGTTCATGTTTCAAAATAAATTATGAAAATGCTTTATTTTGTTTTTGACTTCGTCTTAACTACATATAAAGGTATTTTGCAAAAGATAAGTGNAACCCAAGCTTTATTTGTTTGTTTGTTTGGTTTTTATTTGCTTCCGTATGTATACTTTATTTTTATTGTTTGTGGTTCATGTTTCAAAATAAATTATGAAAATGCTTTATTTTGTTTTTGACTTCGTCTTAACTACATATAAAGGTATTTTGCAAAAGATAAGTGTAAGGGAAATCCAAATTTGTTTATAAGAACAAGATTGAACATGAACGATAACAATATTAAATAAACATACATATTAGTATTTGTTTGAGTCAAATGCTTGTATCGAGTCATAATGAATATTTTGCACGAATTCCAGGAATTAAGGCATAGGTTTTTCTGGAAATTTTCCGGAAACAAAATATAAAATTTCTGTCATGTCACTCTGACGGCGTTAGGCATTACAACCTGACGACGTCAGGTGTAAACTTCTGATTTTTTTTGCAAGTTTTGTTTTTCTGCCAGAATCGCAAAGTCTTGTTAAATCTTAAACTTATAGACTCCAGGAATCTGTAAATATTCATTCCACAAGCATTATATCTTTATTCCTTTTCTAGGGTTTTATTATATATAGAGTTTGCCGCCGATTTTACGCGAGGTTTGCCATGATTGTTTTCTCAGGTTTAACAGGTTATATTGGACAAGAAGATGATTTATATTTTGGAAGGGAAGCTTTTTACGTTCATTTTCTTGGAGGAGGATCTAACCATGTTA
>LBNU01016799.1:198414-210530 GCA_014162995.1 Artemisia annua | reverse complement strand
GGGGGTAAATGAAAGCACCGTTGAGAATATACCTATGCTTGATGTTTTGCTTTGTTTGATAGTAAATTTGTAATAAAACCAAGACAAATATTTGTTAGGACGATTTTAGCGCCAAATTAAAATTTTTTACAACATATAGGAGTAAAACTTTAGTCTTAATGAGCGTCTCATGGATAGGAGTTGTATTACTAGCACAAAAAACCGTACCACTCAAAAATTTCCCCCCAAATATGTGAGGTTTGCCCGGTAGTACTTAGATTCTAGAACTTGCGTTAGTGATTCATCCCGAGACTGCTAGTGAGACTACATTCGTGTAGTTAGGATTTACTACATGATAAGAGGCATTAGGATAACCCTTGTTTTACACATGTATTATAATTACATTGACTTCATTGGTCAAGTAATTCTCCCACACCTTAGCGATGTACTCATTTTTAGTACACGATACCCCTAGTACACCCCTCAGAGCCTATCCTTTTCATTTCTAACTTTAAGCATTTTACTTAAAGGAAGAATTTGTTTACAATCCACCCCCAAATGTACACCCAAATCGCCTTAGCCTACCTTGTATGCACTCACTTTAGTGCATTATTGTGACAACATTTGTTTAAACCCTTAGTTAATTATCTAATTGATTACATGGTTGCTAAGTCGAGTCATATCTTGTACATATTGTTTTGGGACGATTGGGACTCATGGGTAAAGTACTAGTGTTATGGAGTAATGGGGAAGAACATCAATTATTCCCCCATGTATGCGTAAATGTTTTAAAGTACTCCAAGTGTTTTGATTATCTTAATTCGAGTCATTAGAATAGTTATTTGTAAAATATGTAAAAGTTCAAGTGTAAGGGGAGAACCGAGTCCCCTATGATGTATTATTTTGGATGGTAGGGAAAGAGTGTATGCAAAAAAAAAATCAAAAAATCAAGAAAAAGAAAAAAAAAGTAGAAAAAGAAAAGTGAAAAAAACATATGGACTTCCATCTCGTTTCCTTTTATGTTTATTTTAAGTTTTTTTTAGTTTTCATTAGCTTAAGTCGAGTCGGGTCTTTGCTTAGCAACACCACATTGTACATGTAATTGACTAAGATGATTAACTCACCACCAGTAAAGATTGCCTTTATCCAATGAACCCGTGTTTATCATATCCCTACACCTAACGTTACAACCCTTTAAAAGACCTCTTTGATAGTTTATCCTAGGTGCTTACGCCAAAGTGGTGGAGGTTTTTTATCCTTTCCCAAGACTATGGTAATCTATGTGCTATGACAGGTAGTGAGTGATTTTTTCCACTTCCATTTGTGATATATACTTTTATAACACCCGAGAGATGTGAGTATCTAAACACTATTTGTGAGGTGCTAGTGTATAATTTCCGTGCTTATTTTGATCGAAGTGGAACGATCATTTGTTGTAATTACTTTTATATTAGTGTTAAATGACCCCTAGCTTGTATTTTGATTAAAATAAAAGCGCATTTGCTTGAGGACAAGCAAATCTCAAGTGTAAGGGCATTTGATGAGGCGAAAAGTGTTATGCTTTTAGGGGGTCATTTAAGCCCTAATCTGTAATTTTTTGATCAAATATTGCCTTAAATTGTTCCTTTAGTCATTTTAGGTCTATACTTTGGAGAAGAAATCTGGAAAAAGAGCATTTTGGACATTTTTGGAGCATAAAAGTGAAGAAAACGACAAAGTCTCAAATTTTGCTGGAAATAGTACCTGACGGCGTCACGCTTTACAAGGTGACGGCGTCATGTGTTGAAAAAGAGGTGGATATGAAGTTTACACGAGACGCGCCAGAAAGATTTTGGGATTTAAAATGTGACGGTGTCACGCTTTGTGACGCCTAGGCCATCACGTGTTGGAGCAAAAGGAGACGGCCCAAAAGGATTTAAAGGGTGACGGCGTCAAGAGTGGATCTGAGCAATCCAAGAGTTGTTTTGGCGACGAGGTGACGGCGTCAGGGGCTACAACGTGGCGCCGTCAAGATGTAAAATCTATATATAGTTTTCTATTTTTCATTCATTAGAGAGAGAACTTTTGGGAAAACTTTGGGATAAACCCTAGGTCGAGTTTTACAGTATTTTTAAGGGTTTTTCACTCTTGTTTCATCCATGCTTAATTAAAGATAAGTCTTTCATTAATCAATCAATATGTCTATGTGTTGTTTGATGTTATCTTATGCTTGTCTTTACATTAACATGCTAGGCTAGGTTTTTCTTGTGTTTGCTTAGATGTAATGAAACCTAGCTATTGATTATTGGTTGATGGTTGGTTATTAATTGTTGTGGATGAATGATTTCAATGTTAGGCTTAAGAAAACTGGCTAACTTCCAATTGGTAACTTGCTTGAATGTCTTAGGAAACATGAATCAGATGTGTACTACGATTTAATTGGTTGTGTTTAATGCATAAGAGAATATTAATGAGGTCATGATAGGATACTAAACGTGTCGTCATAGGAAGAGATAGGATCTTATAGATTTGGGGAAGGACGTACACGCCCCCACGAATGGTGTTAAGGAATACAACCCATCATCCACGCAATTGTAACAAACTAATCAACCGGTAAAAGATAGCTAGGGAGTAGTGAAACCTAAGTAAACACATTTCTCTCCATGTAAGTTTTTCTCACATTTAGTTTCTTGTCATTTTATTTTCATTGCATTTGTAGTCATTTGGGTTAGTTGACTAGCAACTAATTCCGCCCACTCCTTCAAAACCGAGATTTTACTTGCTTTCNGTTAAGGAATACAACCCATCATCCACGCAATTGTAACAAACTAATCAACCGGTAAAAGATAGCTAGGGAGTAGTGAAACCTAAGTAAACACATTTCTCTCCATGTAAGTTTTTCTCACATTTAGTTTCTTGTCATTTTATTTTCATTGCATTTGTAGTCATTTGGGTTAGTTGACTAGCAACTAATTCCGCCCACTCCTTCAAAACCGAGATTTTACTTGCTTTCAAAAAATATAAAAATACAAAAAGAATCATCCCTCACCCTTAGACCTATTTAGAGTAGTTTTCAATCCTAACGAACACTATTCCCCAAGTAGAATGATCAATCCCCCAGTACTTGCTACTACACTATACTACATCGGTAAGGTACACTGCCTGGTAGTGATTGCAAGCTTCTCAAGATCCCTTGAGAGGTAAAACCTTTTGCAAGGTTGCAAAACCACGCATCAAAGGTCGTAACAATAATAGAAGAGCACTTATTGAAATTAGCTCAGAATAGGTTTTGAAAGACTTGTTGGTACTTGCTATACCTATGCTTGAAGGGGATGATTATATTAAAGATACTATCACGGTTAAATATGAATGGTAGCCACCTCAGTGCGAAACATGCAAAACTTTTGGACATTCTGATGAAGACTGTCCAAAAATGGTTTGTGTTAATCAACATGGGAGGAAGGAGTATAGTAGCGATGGGTTTGTGAAAGTAACTAGGAAAGGAGGCAAAGGGAAGCAAATTGCTTAGCAATCTGCTCGTCACATTGATGCACTGAGGTTGTCTAAACCGAAATCTAACTACTATTACCGTCCAAAGCAAAAAAAAACACCACTGTGAATGCTAATAATGCTTCTACTTCTAATGATGTGAACATACACACATAACTTAAACTATATCTAAAACAACTATGTGAATATACACACATAAAACCCCGAATCGTAAAACTAAGAGGAATGAGAAGAATGCGATCTTATATAGCCTTGACTTCTGATCTTAGAGTCTTGAGCTCCTTCAGTCCTTGCTCTTCAAAATATTGCAACTTCAGTCCCTTGACTTGTATAAAACCTGAGAAAGATGTTAGCATTTAAGATTTATAGAAAAGTGATGGTCGCTCTCATATTTGTAATATAGTGTGTCGTGTGTAAGAAATAGTTATAGTTTAGTCATTGGGCATTGGACTTGTTAAGCTAACATGTTATATGTTGAGTTATAAAAGCCTTGTAATGTTTAAATGTAAAACCAAGTCCAAGCCCAAGCCCATCCAAGCCCTTTAGGGCATCTTATGTCTTGTACTATAAATACACCTCAAAGGCTCATTTGAGGTGTGTGCTTGAGTGTATGTGTGTGTGCCTCTTGAATAAAAACTCTCGCATTTCATCTCTTTCTCTCTACATCTACACGACATACATATATTATCAAGTCACCATCTTTCCATCTCTTTACTTCATCTTGTGCCTATATTAGTGATAAAGTTTATTAATCCAAGGTCCTACAAGTGGTATCAAGAACCTAACAATGATTTAGGAGTGTTGAGAGTTTGTTTATTTCGTATTTTTTAAGTTTTAAACACTGTGCTGATTGTCTCAGAAGTGCTTCAGCATCATTTGTAATCTTTGCACCAAGTTTCTCAGCTTCTTGAGTAGCAGCATGTTCTTGTGTCATGAGCTTAGCAAGATCCTCTGCATAGTATGACTCATCTTCATCTTTCTCAGAAGTATCTTTTGCACTGTTTCCTACAAAATTGTTAGGAGGAATGGAAGGTACAACAATAGTTAGTTCATCAAATTCAGACTCATCCTCTGAGTCTTCATCCTGTACACCTGCATTGTTAGATGGAGCATCTCTTGTACCTGCAGATTGATTAGCAACAAATCTAGTATACCCCAAAGAATCAGTTAAGTAATCCAGGTCAAAGTACCAAGCATGACCATGACCTTGTACATTAGGTTTGTCTTCTAGGTATCTTAGATTAAGAGTCTCCTCTATCCTTTTAGCATTCAAGTTATATACCCTATAAGCCTTACTATGAGATGAATATCCCACAATGTATCCCTCATCAGCTTTGCCATCAAATTTCCCAAGTGGGTCACTGGTGTTCAAAATGGTCACATGACAACCAAAAGGTCTAAGGTAATGAACAGAAGGAACTTTCCCTGTTAGAAGTTCATAAGGTGTTTTTGTGTGAGGTCTAGTGATAGATACCCTGTTTAGAACATAGCAAGCAGTGCTTACTGCTTCAGTCCAAAACATTGTGGGTAACTTAGAGTCTGCAAGCATGGATCTTGCTGCCTCTATTAAGGTTCTATTCTTCCTCTCAGCAACCCCATTTTGTTGTGGGGTCCTGGGATTGCTATAGTCCCTTTTTATCCCCTTAGAATTACAAAAATCTATTAACACCACATTTTTGAACTCAGTTCCATTATCACACCTTATACCTTTAACCTTTTTATTAAGCTGGTTTTCAACTAGGGTAATAAAATCTTTTAAAATTGGAGATGTTTCATCTTTAGTTTTCAAAAAGAATACCCAGCAAAACCTGCTATAATCATCAGTGATTACTAAACAGAAATACTTATGATCAATACTTCTCACTTGAGTTGGACCAAAGAGGTCCATATGTAGCAACTGAAGTGGATCTGTGATATTGCTCACTGCTGTAATGGCTTTGTAAGAGGCTCTGTGTTGTTTTCCTTTGTTGCAGGCAACACAATTGTGTTCATTGGTGAAGACCTTGGAAGGAAGCCCTTGAACAAGACCAAGTTTAGACAACTTGTTGATGGTCTTGAAATTCACATGAGCCATCCTTCTATGCCATTTGGTAGATTCATCCAAGGAAGCTTTAGCCACCAAACATGTTAGATCACTGTCAGGTTGTACCTCATTTAAGTTGAATGTGTACAAATTATTGCTTCTTGGAACCCTCAGCAGAATTGGTGTATCTGCTGGAAGTTGGAAGTCTTTGTTGAGTACCAGACATTCATCTTCTGAGAAGAAAACTTTGTTCTTTTTATCACAAATTTGTGACACTGAGAACAAATTAAAGTGCTGCAGTTCCTTCACATAAAGTACATTTTCAAAATCCAGCATGGGTGTTCTGATAGTTCCTTTTCCTGTGATTCTACCATTTCCTCCACCAAAGGTCACATTTCCTCCACTTGCTATGGGTACAAAGTTAATCATCTTTTCTCTGTTTCCTGACATGCTCCTTGAACAGCCACTATCTACTATGCCAACTTCTTTACTTAGTAAGGGATGATCCTACAATAACAACAAAAAAAAAATACAAAATATAAGTACACTTTGGAGACTCAAGTCATTACTGACTTGAGCCTGCCTTGTGGATCATAAGAAGTAGGCCATGTAGATGTATAAGATCCACCATTGTTCTTGGATCTTCTTTGATAATTAGATCCCCAGTTAGTCCAAGAACAACCTGCTGAGGGCTTAACAGCAGTATCCCATGGTCCCCCCCAACCCATATACATAGGTTGATAATAACTAGGCCAATAACCATTCTTATAATAAGACGAAACAGATCGAGTGAATGGTCTTGCAACATGTCTTTTCCTATATGATGAAAAAGTTCTATCAGCAGAAACTGAAGCATCAACAGAAAAAAAAAAAAAAAAAATCGTACTTTTATTGTTTCTTTGTGTTTTAAACACTCTTTTGTTTCAAACTAGTGTTATAAACATTTCCCAACAAAAAAGTTCCAATCTTTTTGCAAGTTTCAAGCTTAAAAAATTCGAACTTGGTTTTTGTACTAGTTTTCGAGAACACAAAAAGTTTTATAAAAATCATCAAGTTTGCAACTTTCTTCAAGCTTTGGTGTTTTTAAGCCTAGAAGTACAAAAATCTTGGATTACAAACTTGATTTTGGGGTGCTTTACGCCAAACCAATTTTCTGCCACTTATCGAGAACTCTAAACCCTAAATTATCGAGAACCTAATTCAGAGATCTTCTTCAGATTTGGTGGACTACTCGGTGTTTCCCTTGCTTGTATAAGTGAGAAAACACTTCGACTCGTGGTATACTCTCCAAATTGTATAATTTAGAAAGTTTGGTTAATGTTTCGAGAACTTGCAACTTTATCGAGAACTTGTGAATTTATCGAAAACACAATTGTTTCGAGAACTTGCAATTTTATCGAGAACTTGTGAATTTATCGAGAACGCTGACAGTTTCGAGAACCTGTGAACTTTTTCGAGAACTCAAGTTATCGAGAACTCTGTCAAAATTTTCGAGAACACAACTTATCGAGAACTCTGCCAAAATTTTTGAGAACACAAGTTATCGAGAACAAAAAATTTTCGAGAACACAAATTATCGAGAACTTGGATTATTGAAAACTTGGAAAATTATCGAGAAGTTAGAAATTTTTCGAAAAGTGGAATTTTGTTGACTTGTGACATCTAAACTTCAAACGGCTATAACTTTTTATCCGTAACTCCGTTTTCAACGAAATACCTGTCAAAACGACCGTGAGATCGAGGAGAACGACACAATGAATTGATTTATCGATTCAGGCGAAGTTTCGAGGCGTAAATGGCCTAAATGGCAACTCAGAAAGATGTTCATGCAGCCAGTGCTGAGAACCGACCTCCCATGCTGTCAATGGGTGGTTATTCACAATGGGCTAGTAGAATGATGCGCTATTTAAAGAGTAAACCAAATGGAAAACTCCTCATCAAATCCATTTTTGAAGGTCCTTTCAAACCAAGAGAAATACTAGACCCTGGTGATCCAAATGGAACCCCCCCCCAGTACAACCATACTACCGACTACAGACTGAGACTGACTACACTGAAGAGGATAAACAACAGATTATAGCTGATGATCAAGCTTTTCATGTTGTTGTTCTTGGTTTACCTGAAACGACTTATGCTACGGTTGACAGTGAAGAAAGTGCTCAAGCTGTTTGGGAAAGAGTTAAACGTTTAATGTATGGGACTGACATTGGGAAACAGGAGATGGAAACACAACTGCTTAAGGAACTACGCAAGTTCACTTCAATTCCTGGTGAATCAATAGAGTCAAATTACCACAGGTTCTGTAAGGTCATGAATGATTTGTCAAGGCATAACCTCACTCGGAAAAACATTGCAAACAACACAATCTTTCTGAATGAGCTACAACCAAAATGGGGAAGATACGTCACTATCGTTTATCAAACAAAGAATTTGCATGATGTTACCTATGATCAGTTGTATGACTTCTTGAAGCAGAATCAGGCTGAGGCAAATGAAGTAAGAGCTGAATTACTTGCTAAAAAACATGATCCTCTCGCACTCATTGCTATACACCAACACCGTTACCGATGAACACACAACATCAACCATCATCATCTTCCAATCACAACTACATGCAACAGCAATATCTTCCACAACAACAAACTGCTGTAATCCCACAACAACAATTCTACCCACAACAACAACAAGTTATTCTACAACAACAATATCCACAGTTCCAAGAACCAGAGTTCACTGACAATGATGAATCTACTGCAGCTTTGACACAAGCACTTGCTCTTTTGACAAAAGCAGTCCAAGGACGCTATTCAACACCAACTAACAACAACCAAAGGATTTCATCGAACACTCGCAACAAGCAGATTGCTCAGCCGAGTTTCAATATGGGCAATGGAGGCCAAATGGTTGGAGTAATGGGGAATAAGCAAGGATATGCTATTGGATTTCACATGGGTCATCAGAATATGCAGAATCAGATGGGTCAGTATGCAGGGAATCAGATGGGTCAGTATGCAGGGAATCAGATGGGTCAGTTTGGTGGAAATCAGAGGGGTCAGAATGTTGGTAATCAGACAGTGGGTAATCAGGTTGGAAATGTTGCAGCACCAGTTGGTGGGAATTATGGAAATATGAATGGGAATCAACGAAATTTGGTAAAGTGTTTCAACTATCAAGGTGTCGGTCATATGGCAAGGAACTGTCCTACTAAGCCGAAAAAGAAGGATGCAGCGTATCTGCAGAAAGCATTGATGCTAGCGCAAAAGGAAGAGGCAGGATTCCAATTGACTGCTGAGGAAAATGATTACATGGATCTTATGGATGATATGGAAGATCGTGAGGATATCGACGCAAACTGCATCTTCATGGCAAATCTTCAGGAGGCTAAGTATGATACAGATTCTGAGACACCTCCTGTTTATGATACCAATGCAGTATCTGAGGTACCATTTACCAATACTTGCAACAATAATGATATATTTGATATGACCCCTCATGAGGAACAACATTCTGTGACTCAAGCAATCACTTATGATAAATACCTGGATACGCCGAGTTGTAGCAATATTTATTCGGCAACTCCCGATATGAATCATAATGATAGCTCCGTTTCACAGCATGCTGAGAATGATGAGGAAACATGTGCTTTATTTGAATCATTGTTGAATAAGTGTAGTATTGAAATTGAAAAAGTGAAAAAGGTCAATCGCAAATTTAAGGCCGCGAATGAATATTTGACCACTGAGCTTGAGAGATACAAGGAAAAAGAAAAAAGTTTTCAACTTGATAAAAAACGCGAGTCTGAATTTGAAATTGGTTATAAGAAGATACTTGTTAAAGATAGGGAACTGCAATGCAAATTTGACACTCTTGAAGTCACTTCAATGAAAACCATTAAGTCTTTAAAACAAGAGATTTCTGATTTAACTAACCAGCTTTCAAAACAAAAATCAGCTTATACCAATCTTGAAAAAGAACGGGATGAGTTGAAAAAGGACTTTGCAAAGAAAGAAGATAAACTTTTGGAAGAAATCATAGAGTCAGAACATAAGATAGCAAAACTAGAAAATTTGTTGGTTAAAATGAGTCATTCTGCTCAAACAATTCATATGATTACTAATCAAACTGATCCGATTTACCATACAAAAAACAAAATGGCTCTAGGTAACAAAACTCCTTGTAATCTCAAGAAAGCTCAGAAAGAACAGAATGTTTTATACAATGGTAATGTGATATATGAGAAACATGATCCTCCTATTGTTCGTGATTATGTGGAAACGATGGAACTGGTCGATGAGAGCATAAATAAAATGAAACAAAAGAACCCAGATTTAAAACCAATTGATTACAACAAACTGAACAAACTTTCTGGAATCACTTTTGTTCCACAAAAACAAGCATATGAGATTTCCAACAACCTTTCCAAAAGCCAAGGAATTTCAAAACATGTTTCTAAACATGTAGTTGTTTCCAAATCTCTTTCAAACATGGAATAGATGTCTTCAAACAACACTTTTAACACAAGTGCTGCAAGAGGATATCTTGATGATCTCAAAACCAGAGTTGGACAACTTCAAAAGATTTTAGAATCTAAAATGGATATAAATGAGAATAATTGGAATTCCACGGTTCATTTACAAGTAAAAAAGATTCTTGAAAATGACATTTCTCCACAACTCAACACTGTTAATGCTAGAGTAATTCATTTTGAACAAGCATTTTTAAAAGAAACAGCCGACTTTGTCAAGGACCACAAATCCCTGGTAAAGGAAGCTAATGCAAATCTTGAAAACATCAAAGTTTTGGAAAATTTAAACGATTCTCTCCTTGAAGCAGTTATGTCTATCGATATTATGTCCATTATTTTGCAAACATATTTTGTTGAAGACGATGAAAGACTGTGAGCTGAGACCTCTGAAATTGTTTCAAAATATGAAAATGCTCTTGTAAAACTTGAAAAAGAAAATGTGTCATATTTTAAACAACTTTATCGAAAAAGCAAGGAATGCAAGTATGACAAATTGTCGTATGAGCATGCCTACACGGACATGCAAAAGCAAAATGATCTTTTGAAAGCTCAGCTTGAAAGTCAAAAAGGAAAGGGTATGGATACTAAGTTTGCAAAACCATCGACTACGGAGATACCAAATGCTTCAAAAATGGTTGAAAAACCTAAAATGTCAATTTCCCGGTTTGCTCCAAAAGTCGATGAGAAAAAGGATTTGAGAAAACCAGTCACTCCACAACCCTTGCCCAAGCAAAAAGAAATTGAAAAGATTGTTGAAAATGCAAAAGTTGTTGAACGAAACACGAATCTGATTGCACTTGGCCCTTCTAGGAATAGTACACCGCATGTGACCACAAAAACTGTTAAAGAATCCGTTGGTTCTAATGACATGGCCCAAAATCACCATCTAGAACAAGCTAGGAAAAAGTCACAACATCGAAAAGACGGAATTTTAGGTACAAAACCTAGCGTGATGAATTCTACAAGATTCCAAAGCACTGCTAGTAGTAGTAAACCATTACCTAGGAACTATCAACAAAAGACTAGGGATTGGTCTGCTTCTAAGAGTAGCTGCAAAAAAGATAATCCTATGCACGTAGAAAACAACACTAGAAATGTTAAGTTTCTTTCGAACAAAAAGCAACTTTCAAATGACTGTAGTGACAAAGTTAAGGTTGTTGTTTTAAACAAAAATGTTGAATTTGTCTGTCCTACATGTCAAAAATGTGTCTTTTCAACTAATCATGATGCATGTATTGCACAATTTCTCAAGAAAGGAAAATCAAGTGTCAAGGCACAGGCTAAGAAACCTAATAGGTGGATATCTACAGGATGTAGTTTTTCCAAAACTGACACTTCCGCTGCATCTGATAAGAAAACTACATCTAGATCTTACCTTAGGTGGATTCCTACGGGAAAAGTTTTTAAAACAGTTGGTTTTAGATGGATTCCCACAGGAAAGATTTTTGATAGTTACACCAAGACAATTAAGTGAAAATCATCATGATAAGGAAGTAGAAACCACTACAACCGTTAATAGTGATTACCCTCAATGTGAGGAAACATGTACTTCTAACACTGTTATTTGTGAAAACTCTTCGTCTTTGGTTGCAGGTGCTTCAACTATCTCAGAACCCAGTTCATTAGAGAGTTCAAATTCTGTAAATTCTATAAACTCATTCTTTCAATGTTCTATTTTTGATTTTCCATTTCTTTTATAAAACGAACAAAAACAAAATACAAAATTTGAAAAACCAACAAAAAAAATACAAAAAAAGAAAATTTTCAAAAACACAAAAACAATACAAAACCAAAAATACAAAAATATTCTTCTCACAACATGTCTCTCGTATAATCTGTATTATGTACGTTTCTAGAAATGTCATTCAACAATGACATGGATATGTACATATGCTTGAGCGGGAGTTCATTTAAATGTTTTCTAAAACATGTCGTTTCTCAAATTTATTCACAATGGCTTTTGTATACTTCAGTACGAAACCCGGACTTCAATGATGACTTCTGATTATTTCAGATCAGGACTCGAACGCTCAAAACCAAAATTCTTTTCAAAAAGTTTGAGTATAAACAAACGAAAAGATTTCAAGCAAAAACTCGTTT
>LBNU01016799.1:179242-197863 GCA_014162995.1 Artemisia annua | reverse complement strand
CAACCTCATATACTTATATCATTTTTTTTTTTTTTATTGTTTGATCACATTTAATCACGCTCTTCTCCCTTCTAAAATTAGTCGGATAGGTCTGATATGGTTTGTTTTAATTGGATTTCTAACAATCCTTTACAATTCTTGCCATCCACTCAAATCTGCGGCGACATGTCATCTGATTTAGGTTGTGATATATTATATGTATTTGGAGAGTATTTATGACTGATTTGTTTGTTTGCATGAAATTTTCGTGAACATTTTTTTTCTTTATTGATTGTTGATTCTCCCCTTTGAAAGATAAGCACATTGTTACCACATTTATGAGGTTTTTTAGGATATATTCAGAGGTTGTTAAGGGTGTGGGAAGGTAGTTATGTTTATTTCTGTTTTTGTAAATGCGAGTTATGCTACTTGGAAATGTACCAAGTCATGTTTTTTTTGTGAATATTTACATATTCCTCTGCATGTTTGAAGACTAAAGACGGTTCGCATGTGTTTATCATAAAAGACTTCTTCAGAGTTAGGGCATTCATCAGAGATGTTGTCAGTTTGGGGGAGAGCACTAATTAGGGGAGAGTGTATTGTAATGGTCAATGTTAATCCCTAATTAGATTCGCTCACATTGTTCCTCTACAAGTCAAAGTGATGGCAGCTGAGAAGACTCAAATGGATAAGTGAAGCTATGGTGCTTGAAGACCACTCTCGGAGCTGCTGTACTTATGTTTTGTATTGTGTTTTACTTAATTGTGCTTGTAGGGAACATTGTAAGCAATTCCCATATAACATTACTTTGGGGAGAGATTGTTAACCTTGAAAATAATGTTATAGTCGGGAATTGCATTAGCTAATAAGTAAAGGGACTAAATGTGTCTACTTTACAAACTATGTAAAGTATGGCACTTAGTCACCTATAAATAACCTCCTAGTTCCATCTAGGAGGGTTGGATGTTCATTTGTAAAAAGAAGTGTGTGTGTTTTCCTTCTTTCTCTCTCTAGAAAACACACACATCTTCCCCCAATTCTTTAATCTAATATACCATGTTTACTCTTTATTTCGAGCATCCCCGACCTCCTGATTAGTGATTCTTGGTTCTTACAACATTACTCACTTTTTAGGTCTGTAAGAGTTTTAAGCAAAGACCAGTGTTTGACTTATTTTTGCATTATATATAGTATATATTAGGCATCTAATTAGTTTTCCGATAATTATCTTCATTCATTTACCTGCTTAAAAACTTAGCTCTTTTTCCTAAACTATTGTTTGTGTGGTTCATACTTAGATGATATTATGAATTTTGATGGAATATTTGTTGATCGATCACTTCAAGTCCATTATCTTTCTTTTAGTTTTACTGATGTACAAATTTTTATTTGATGATTATATTAGCATACCAGTTTGTTGTGATGGTAAAAGCAAAAAAACCAAAAGTACCTCCATTATATTAAGTGATACTTAGATCAAACTTCTCATGGATGTTCCTACTAGTTGATTTAAAATGTGTTTGTTTTTTGTATTATTTTTCCTTGTGGTGTCTAGTGGACTCTTTTGAAGAAGCCACTGAGCTAGATGTGGCGCTTTCATTTTCTCGTGACTCTTAGTCATCTATCTTCTTTTCACCTTAAAATGTTCGATTGGGGGATGACTTTCCTTCTTTGTTGACTCAAATTGATACTTGCCGATAACTCATTCTCTTAATCTCATAACTAATTGTCTATATACTAGTCACTCTTTACTTTGACGAGTTAAGTGAAATGCCAATGTGGCTTATGTAGTAGGTTTGTATTATTTTTGGGTTTCACAACATGAGTTAGCAGTTTGATTGGCAACATGAGTTAAGAGCTTGGTTGGCAACTTTAAGTGTTTGGGTGACTATATTAGTTAGTGGCTTTTATCATTTGGATCATATGTCTTATTAGTTGTATTTTTGTTAGTGGCTTTTATCATTTGGATCATATGTCTTATTAGTTGTATTTTTAATGAAGTATTTTATTAGTTATATTAATTGTAGGAATTGAAATAAGTGGTTGTGTATAAATTAATTGTATATAAAGCTTTAATATATGCACTTACTTAAAATTTATATTAGAAAATNATTGGATTAGGTATGGCTTGCAGAATGTAGATCATGGCATATTCATCAGCTTCTTTGTGAAGTACTTGTTCAGCAGTAAGTTGAGCATCAGTAAGGGGTCTGTATGATTCCGGTATGGGTGGAGTAGCATTAGGATCACCATGGACATGGGTAGTCGGTGTTACAAATGGGCCTTCATTGATAACTTGTCTCATGTATTTGCCATGTGGTTTCTTGAGTTCGAGAAATCTTAGGAATCGACTTAACCACTGAACATAATTTCCGGGTGTGAGCATGGGTGGTGTGTCAAGTGAGCCTGCTTCATGTCTTGATTGTTGAGTAGTGATTACTTCACACATTTGGTCAAACCAATGAGTTTGTTTCGACGGTTGAGTGATTTGTTGCATTGGAAATGGCGGAGGTTGAGGCAGTTGTTGATGTTGATGCATCATGACATGTTGTTGAGAGACCATTTGATTATATGGATATGATTGTTGAGGTTGTTGTTGTTGAAATTGTTGTTGTTGTTGACGAAACAATTGTGTTTGATGATAGGGTTGCTGATGATTAAAGTTGTAGTATAGTGGTAGAGACATGATGAAATACTTGTGTGAAAATGGATCTTGTAGAAGGTATAAGTGTTATGCCAATTCTCGAAAATTATCCCCAAGTATGTTTCCAAAGCTTAAAATGTTGAAAATCTCGAAAAACAGTCAAAGTATCAAAGATCTCGAAAAAATTCAAAAGATTTCGAAAAAAGTTCAAAATTTCTCGAAAAACAGATTTATCGAGAAAATTTTTCCAAATTTTCGAGAAATTTTTCTTAAGTGGAAATTAGTAAAGTTCTCGAAAATTATGAAAGGATTTCGAAAGTTTTCCAAGGATCTCGAAAATCAAAAGATTTCGATAAACCAGAAAAGATCTCGAAAGTTCAAAATTTTCGAAAAAAATTCCACAAAATTTTCGAGATTATACAATAACGAAAATATCCAACAAGTCGAAGTGTATTCTTTCTTATACAAGAGAGAAAAGCACCGAGTAACCAACGAAAACACCTTAGGAGCAGTGACAAAAGATCTCGAAAGTTAGGGTTTTATTTTCTCGAAAAAGTACAAAAAATTGGCAGATTTTGTTTTTGTTAAAAGCAATCCAAAAACACGTTTTTAATCCAAGATTCTTGTACAACTAACCTTAAAATGATGAAATCTTAAAGAAAGTTGCAAACTTGAACCACTTTTCAAAAATTTGAAAATTTTCGAAAACTAGTACAAAAGTACGAATTGAAATTTTTTATGAAAATTTGAAACTTTGTTGGTTGTTTGAGTTTGTAACACACGTTTTGATGAAAAAGATGTGATAAAAACACGAAACAAACAAGAAAGTAACAAGCTTTTATAAAAAATAACGATTAAAAAAGCAATTTTTGGGTCGTTAGCAACAAAAACAAAAACGTACACCTTCTTTTGGCGATTGATACCACTTGTTAGGTCACCATATTGTAAACACAAGTATAGATTTGATAGAAATGAGATGAGAAATAGAGTTTGGTTGATTAGATCAAATATGAAGAATAAAAGTGCAAGAGTTTCCTTATGTAAATGAAATAACCAACAAGAAATATGTTTACATCATATTCCTATTTATAGGAGAGGAGCTAGGGCAACACTCCCTTTCTCCTTCCTTTCACTAAACGTATGGGCTTAAGGCCCATTGGACGTGTCCATAGTCATACACGTTCCATACATAACATAAATAACTTAGCAACCTATTACAATGACGGAAATAACCGAGACTTGATAAAATGTAGATAAACTTAGGTTCTAACATCTCCCATTCTCAAGAAAACTGAAAAATAAAAACTAAAGAAACTTTTTCATTACTAAACGCAACCATAGTAGCTTTCTTATCTCTTATCTATTAAATATTAAAAAAATATTTTTGCTTAATATTTACAAAACTTAATAATAGTAATGTTTAATCATCAAAATGCCTTCAAAAACTTAATTTCTCACATAAAAGTTCAAACAATATTGTCTTAATTAGATATGAGTAGTTGTCAAAATTCTAACGTAAAATTTTTAAAAAATGCAAAACAACTTTTTGCAACTTTTTTTTTAGGTGCTAAAAGGGAAGAGGATATATTTTTTTTTGAAAGGCAACATATATATAAAACCCAAAGAACAAAATACAAAAGAAAGGCATCCCACCTCCCCAATCAAGACAATTAAAGAGGAAGGGACCCAAGGAACGAAAGAGCACCACAAGGTGCATACAACCGGACCAAGAACAAAGGCTAGAAACACAATAACAAACTGAGTCACCATCCAATATCCCATGCCCCATCTGCTATAAATAAAGCATAACAGGTAGGAAAAAGGGACGACCGATCATGCCTGACGTAAACCAATGTACTAAATTCATTAGCTTATCACAATAATTCATACCACATGCATTGACCACTTAACATTCTATAAAATAAACTATCACCACTGATGGTGTACCATGTCTCTAATTATCAAATACTTGAACATTAGACCTCTGCACACACTTAAGCATGGATGAAAGAATTCTGTGACACTAAGTTAATTGCAGAAATTGCACCAAACACTGTCCTACCAGAACTGCAGTCACTTGCAAGCAGAAACATATATATTGCAGCTCCATCTGAACTCACGCATAAACATAAATATTGCAGCAGCACGTGCAGAGAACAACGCCAGGAAGAAGCTGCAGACTGACCCAAGAAACTCGAACACATCCCCAAAAGCTTGCCTCACGGATTACTGTTGATCTGTCAAAATGTTGACCCGACTCTTATTAGGATCTCTTAACCATTCTTGCCAGCACCACGAACCATTTTTAGCCCGACGTGAGATCCAATGAAAGCTTTTCAATTGAATATCTTGTACTATCTTGTTAACACATGTAACCTTATTATTGAAAACCCGATTATTACGTTCTTTCCAAATGAAGTATCCAGTTACCCATATCACCACTTGCCACCACTTTCTGTTCTCGTTTGATTGTGAGCGAAACCCGTTGTGTTTAAAAGTATCTCATACTGTAAATACGTCCACATTCCCACCCTTCCACCAATCAAATATTTTGACCCATATACTCCATGGCATGTTGCATAATAACAAGGAATGGTTAATTGTTTCCACGTTATCATAACAACAAGGGCATAGAAGTGTACGTAATTCAATGCCTCTTTTGTTCAACTCGCTACGAACCGGAAGTCTACCTTTCAACGCGCACCAAACAAATATGTTTACCTTCTTTGGGACAAGTTTATTCCACATTGTTTCATGACTTGACCCATTTACTTGAAGCCACTTCTTATCCACTAGTCTTGATAGATCTTTAACCACGAACTTTTCTTCCTTATTGAGTGTCCACCTCCAACGATCGGTACAATCTTGAGACAAAGTAATAGTATTTAAGATTCCTATCAATTCCTCAAATTCGCTACAACCCCTTCCCCTTGGTTCCCTTACCCAATCCCACTCCCATGACCAAACCCCATCGATCCAAGCGCCCCTCTTCGCCACCTTTGCATCTTTTTTCCTATCTAAGTGATATAGTCTAGCAAATTTATCACATGATCTCCATTCTCCAATCCATCTATCTAGCCAAAAATAAGTATTATTCCCACAACCCACTTTTTTTACAAAAGATGAAGTAAAGCCTATACCCACTTTATTTATATCAAACCCCACCCGTATTATATCATTCCATATACCCCCGCCCGCCCCATCTTTATGCATCTCTACATCCCTTAGCCCCTCGTCACAACCATGAATACTTCTAATTACCTTAACCCATAACGTGTCCCCCTCCCTCCAAAATCTCCACCACCATTTACCCAATAAAGCCCAATTTTTTGCCCTTAACGACCCAATATTTAACCCCCTGCCCCATAAGAAGAAAGAACATTATCCCATTTAACCCATGACATTTTTTTACTTTCACTTACCCCACCCCAAAAAAAATCTCTCCTAACCCTCTCAATTTGTTTAATCACACACGAAGGCACACGGAACATCGAGAAATAGTACAACGGTAAATTACCCGAGACCGATTTAATCAACGTTAATCTACCACCAAAGGACATCGATCTAGCTCTCCATTCGGACAATCTACTCTTGACTTTTTCCACCACGGGTCTCCAAGTGTGAACTCGTCTCATGCATGCTCCAATAGGCAGCCCCAAGTACACAAATAGGAATTCACCAACACTACATCCCATATATTGTGCCATAACCTCCACCTCGCTCGATGATACTCCCACCCCATATAATCTACTTTTGTTAAGATTAATTTTCAAACCCGATACTTCTTCAAAGCATATAGAATGCACATTAAATTTTGTGCATTTTCCTTATCCCATTCTCTAAAAAATATAGTGTCATCGGTATTGAAGATGTGATACTGATATTCTAGCTTCACCTACTAAAACCCCCTTATATATTCCCTTAGAGACCGCTTCACTCACAATTGCATTTAACCCTCCGCCGCTAATATGAATAAAAACGGAGCCAACGGGTCTCCTTGTCTCATACCCCTCTCTGGTCCAAACTCTTTCGTTGGAGACCCATTGACCAAGATGGACATAGATGATGATCTCAAACACGCCTCAACCCACATACACCACTTGTTACCAAATAATACAATATTAGTGTTTGCCGCTATAAAATATCTTTTTATGCATGGTTGCAACTTACGTAAAGAACATGATTACATAAAACTGGGTATTGAAACGAATTTTAGCTCGATAGTCAATAAAGACCATTACATTGATGCACAAAAGATAAATTTTGGCTCGATAATCAATTACCATTACATTGGTTCACAAAATATACATTGTCTAGCTTCCTCTATTCATATGATGATGTATTACTAATATTTGTTTAGAATAAATCATTTCATTTATGATACGGTAGAAAATACAAGTAATTGCTTGAAAATTTATGAAACAATGTAGAAATGATAGGGTTGGTGGTAAAAAGACATGCATGGAGGTTTCTTGTTGATATGATTGCATTTGGTAGAGTTTGTCAAAGACTATGTATGGGTGTGTGACAGTAAAATAAAGGTAAAATGTATGGGTAAAAGAGTGTCATCATAAACTAAAATCAATTAAAAGTATAGAATGTATCTGGTACTATTGTTTTTCATTATCACAAAATACACATTAGTCCGCCTCGGTCGTGCATATGCACGGCAAAAAATGGTACCTAGTTTTCATATATATTCTATTTACAAAATTTGATTTCCTTTGAAAATCTTGTGTTACCATAAGCTAATTTGTTTACATATTCAATATCATGTTATTGATCCAATAATATTTTGGTAATTCAGCTATAAATATCAATATTCTCTAAAATACAATTTTACATATTACATTAATAGAAAAGTCAATCTTTAATTAAGTATTGACAATTAACAAGTTTAATATATTTTGAAGTTTACATATAATCAAATAATATTTATGTAACTTTTATATTAATGCCGATCATAACTAATTCCCATTTACCTTTTATTGCCGTGAATCTTAAAATATTATTATCATTTATTTTCAATTTGAAATCATGGTGAAATTATAACATTACTCAAAAAGGAAACTTATATTTTTCTAATGTATATAAAGAATTTCAATCACTCAAATTGTTAACACAAACTTTTCATTAAAAACGCATGGCAATTTCCTCGTTTGCCTTTGCAATCACACTAGCCATTCTATACACTGTCGGTTGTATTGCAATAGCCAATGGTGACACTTTTAGCATCGACCTAATCCATCATGATTCTGTCGACTCACCTTTTTACGATAGCTCTACGAACTTTTCTTAACGTGTCGGTCATGCTATAAAGCGCTCTATCATTCGCTCTAAACGTTTAAATGCACACGATAATCCAAAAGAATCAATGTACCAAACCAAAATAATACCTGATCACGGGGAGTTTCTCTTGAACATTTCCAATGGTAATCCTTTGCATCAAGTCCTAGCTATAGCCGACACTGGTAGCAATTTGTCTTGGATACAATGTGAGCCTTGCATTCATTGTTACAATCACACGGGTTTACTTTTTAACCCACATAGATCATCAACCTATAAACCAGTTACTTGTGACACGAATACCTGCAAAGTTATAGGGATAATTGACGCTAATTGCTCTTTAACAAGAAATTGCCCCCTTTGATGTGGGCTACATCGACAGGACTGTTAGCAATGGTACTATTTCTACAAAAATCGTCAAATTAGGTGATAAGGTCTTCCCAGATATTGTTTTCGGTAGTGGGTTTAACAATGATGGCATTTTTCGTCCAACGTGGGGCGGGGGCATCGTCGGTCTTGGAGGTGGCGACTACTCACTAGTGTCACAAATACGTTCTTTTGTGCCGGGTAAAATTTCATATTGTCTGATTCCCTTCACTCTTACAGATTGGTATCAGAGCTACAGTTATAAAGAATTAGGTTGCATTTAGACCTAGATTATAACCGTTTTGTATCATAATATTTTATCATAAACATTCTGATGCATCCCGCGCACTAAGTCATAAAAATGTCATGCGTACTCAAACATTTCAATGGCTATTTATATACATACTTGATGTACTTTTCGATCACTATGCTATTTTCAGAACATCACTATTCTATTTATATAAACGTTATTTATATAAATACATGATTTGATTTTTGACCACTTGTGAGTGGTTTCCAGAACATCATGTCTAACCTTGTTTTCCTTGATTTCCTTACTAACTGTCTCCAGAGACGAGTTGGAAAACCCGTCCTATACTAATGAAACACTTACATCGCCACGTACCCCACCACCTAGAAACATGTCAATTATTTTGAACATGACTTTAACCTATCATCTCATATCATGCCGCCTTAGAGCACATACCTTTAGGACATGTCTTTACAATGTCTCACTCTTCTTTTCTTATGTTGATATAGTACTTCCTCATGAACTATTTTGTGCTTTCTATTCTCGATTTCCATGTTGTAAACTGATTTGTTATCATCTTATAAAACTGTTTTGCCATATTCTTATAAACCATTTTGATAAAATCTTATAAACTACTTTGACTACTATTTTATAAACATTGTGGTTTAATCTATTTAACACTCAAGTGAAGAGTCTTTGTTTTTAAGCACTCATAAGGATTTTGCTAAGTATTTACTCAGCAACTATGTCATACTTCGGTTATTTTATGTTCAAATATATTCAGAGACTGTCGATCGCTGAAATGGTCTAACACCAATGTCCTTTAGTCATATGTTAGGATTGAACACATGACCTATTTCCTCAAACCCCTTTAAATCAGGGACGTTAGCGGTAGATGAGTGAGACCACTTGGGCAAGTATGTCAATGATTAATCTGTTTGGTAACTTGGTAAGATAACGTTAACATACCTTCTTTAACAACATAGAAGTTATTCTCATTTATCACATTTACTCAAATTAACATAAATTATCTCAAATTATCACAAGAACGTGGTTTAACCTTTATAGTCATGTACAACATCTTTTACCACATGTGTTTTCGTTTGTGTGACTGTTTATATTTTGAAACTGACATCAAATGTTTGTATTGTCTTTGATGTAAAGTTCTTTGTATATAGAGATGCAAATGAAGTTTTGTTGTTTTTGGTATCGCTCCTGATACATAAAAAGGATAAAATGTTAAAATTTATAAGATCAATATTTTTTAGCATGTCTTTGATGCCACATGAATGTGAGCTTCTTAATTTGCTCAAGATTCAAAGTATTATCGACATTAAACATATTTATGTAATTTGTTTGGTGTTTTTACTTGGTATAAGGATGTTTAAGTTATCAAGGAATTATAGCTAGTCTAAATTATATTTTAAAATATTACGTTGGTTTACTGTGATGAAATACTTTTTGCATTTAGCATCTCTCACTGGTTTCATAACACGGATGCGATTGTCTATTAATTAATCATATTTCAACAAATCATTTACACATCACATCGGATCTATATATGAAACTCACTATTGTTATCACTGCTATTCTAAATTATTAAATAAAGTCACATTCCATCCGTTAGAAGATTTTGAAACATAGCTACTTGTTTTGGTTTATATTATGACTGTCATTACTACTATAGGTTATTATATAGGTTTTCTTAGATTTTATGTATGTCAAAACTGATATGTCAACTTGAACCACGATTCCAAATAATCCATTTTGACAACTTAACCCGATAAACTATAAATATACTAAAATAAGTATCCTTACAGAGACTAGGTAGACGTTTTTTCAATCAAAAGAAAACACGCTATACTTTTATCAAACTGATAGCGTATGAGAGTTTTAGCCTAATAGCTAAAAGCCCATACGACCATAGCAGGCCCAAAGGCTAAAGCCCACAACATACTTTGTCGGGATAACCAATCTTCAGGCAACTACAATCTTATTGGTTTATTGAACTTTTAAAAAGCTATTGAGCTCATGTTGATAAAGTTATAATCAAAACAATTTGAACATAATAGCAAACAAAAACACTGTTTGCTTGGTGTAGAAAAAAATTGTAAGGAATAATCCTTGTGATATTGAAACCAGTTCTTAAAAAAAAGAGCTTTATTGATGACCGAGATATGATATAATTGATAGGAGTTGTAGAAACCGGGAAAAATTAAATATTGTACTTTATGTTGCAGAAAAGATTGAAATATCAAAGAGATAATGCAATCAAAGCTCACATGGACTATGAACAAGAAAGAAATACAGATGCAAATTGGTGAACAAAGACCAATGGTACAAATCGAACTATATTAAGTAATGCTACGAACTATAGACGTGTGCGGGGCATCAGAGTTGTGTACTGTACAGTCCTGCATTAGAGCAAAATATACATGTTTTTTCCAAATAGGCAGATACAAAAGTTGTTATATTTAATGTATAAATAATTTTTGACACATGACTAATTTGAGTACAATGATCCAAGTTAGGAGGGTTAATTAGGGACCAATGACTAATCTCTTTAAGTGAGTTTAATTCAAGTGTTAGGCATTGGTTAAACTTTGCGGTCTCAATAATGATTGACATGAGACACCTTCTTTGCATAATGTTAGTATATTCCGATAGTAACTAAACATCATTTTTCTGATAAACTTTTGGAGGTTACGATATCTTGAACTAAATCTTTTTTGTCGTTAAATTCATGACAATTCGTATGACGAAATATGTTTAAATAAAATAAACGAGTACGCTCTAACAACTCATGCAAACACAAAGATGTTTTTTGTTATTTTACATTCATTTGCATTAGAGCAATGGGTACCATAGCACCTGACCGGTGCCATCCGACGTGTCGAGGTGCTATGGCTCCCCATGGTACGTGGTGGATTGACGCCATGGCTTTAGCCAAAATGTGTGGCGTGTGTGAATTTTGCTTTTGCCTATTTTTTTCTTCTTTTTTCATGTGTTTGTGTCATGTTTGTGTTTTGTGTATGTGTTTGATTTAAAATATGTGTGTGTGGGGTGTGTGCACTGTGTGCTTAAGGTTGAAGATGACTAGTATTTTGGGGTTGTATATTCGTAGTTGTATATGAACATTACCCCAACTTTAGATAAACACACTTATCTTGGGGTTCTTACCACTCAATGGAAACCGAATATACGACTACCCTAATCTCACACTATAAACTTATACTAATCTTGCTTTATGTAATACAAACAATTAAACTCCACGTCACTAAATCACAACGGTTATAAGTATTTAGATTAAGTACGAGCTCACTTATATAACAAGCTGAGCTTAAGTATAAGTGTCCATGGTACTGGAACCGTCCCGAACCGGAACCCTCCCGAAAGAACTGAGAACCGAAAATATGGAAAAAGTGGAACCAAGAACCGTCCCAAGTTCTTCGGTTCGGTTCCGGTACGGTACTCGGTTCTGGTACGGGAATTTTCGGTAATTCCTACATGAACCTAAGTGTTTAAATAATTTATTTTTTTCGTTGTCAATCATTCATAAAGGCATGCTATAATGCTATACCAATACAAATACACACAAAAATGTCTCCAAGAATGCAAACCATTCCAAATTTCCATTAGTTCCAGTTGTTCAAAATAACATAAATATAAACATAAACACAACATATATACTTGATTTAATATACTTGATTAAATATTGCACATCATATTGAATCGAAAAGCATGAAGTACACCAACACCAACTGACCAACATTTTTATATAATATCACGACAAAACGTGCATTCATACTTCCAATATCACATAACAAATGACAACCCATTATATCACTACGATTGTGACCAGTACTCGTTAACTACAGATTCGTCACATATTGCATTATATAAGTCACTTGATTTTTCTTTTACTATAGGTAAGTATCAAATTTACGATAATGATTTCAAGATAAACTTACTACTTCATGTTGATAAATGATGATGATGATGATCTTTGAATGGATTAAAAGTTAGGGTTTTAAAATTTATTATGTGTTTTTAAGTTTTAGATTTTTTATGTTACAACTTAATAATTAATAGTTTTTTTTTTTTTTTTTTTTTTTAGGCTATACACATTACACAATGTCCAAAATAAACCCTATAAAATTTTATATTTTCAAAGTAGTCGGTTCTTTTGGGAAAGTACCGGAACCGTCCCGAGAACCTAAAATTTGGAATTTTAGGAACCAAGAACCGTACCATGGTTTTAATATACGATTCGGTTCCATACGATACCAGTACGGTTCTTCGGTTCTTTTCGTTCCTCGATTCTTTTGGACACCCCTAACTTATACCATTCAACTCCTACAAACCTAAATACTTTCAAACCGACTCGACTCGACTCGACTCGACTACGCCCTTGCTCACAACGAATAAGCACAAAGACATAATAAGCACAAACACATGTAAATCAAGTATAACCAAACCATAGGGACTAGACTATAGCTACTACACCCAAGCCAACCCAACCGCATCTATTTTATATAATAAAACAGAATAATTTACAAGCACTTTAAGCACGAAAATTAATTAATGCGATGATGTGTCTCTTCTGTGATTGGTCGAAAAATATTTAATGCACCTCAATAAATCATAAATGCGTACAACACCTCTAAGCACAAGCTTTTTTAACAAAGAAAAGTCGCATAGTCAAAGTCAAAACAACCCATATATGGTAAGTTCACTCAACTTCTTGCACACGCTCACCCTTTAATTGTTTTTGTAACCGAATCAAATAATCAATTAGCTGTTTCAAAACATTATTTCTGTTTCAAACGAATCCCAATCCATTCAAAACAACCAAATCATATCCTCTTCAATCAACATATGGATTGTTATCAAGCAATCTCGCAAACCTATTTTTTTTCTCGATTGTAAGTTTTTTTAATGGTTTTGATTTTTATTCACTCCTTTTCATTTGATTCATTTGTGTTATTGATTATGCTATTTTATTTATTTATTATGATTATGATTATGATTATAATGTTTTCGATAAAATCAATATTTGGGGGAAACTTAATTAAGGAAATGCGTGTTGATGTTTATGATTTATTGAGGTGTTTTTCGTCCTGATTTTGCGAGATTTGCCATCAATCAATAATCAATATTAAAACAATATCAAACAGCAATATTGAAAACCTTTGAAAAATTGATTTGCCCTAATTTTAGAATTAGAGAAGTAATTTTAGTAATACAGCGTTTTGGAATGAATGTTTGAGTCATTCTATTAACAACTTTCTAAAAAATTCACAACCCTGTTTTTGACAACATGGTGTATATAAACTTTAAGAAGTTTTACCTAAATGGTCACATCCTTCTTCTTACATTTTATCTCACCAATCATAAAAATCAATGTCTCAATTCGTGAATGGCTACATTAAGGATCTTTCAGCTGTTAAGGACAATGTGAAATTGCGCGTAAGAGTTCTTCGCGCTTGGATGCAGCCTGTATATGGCAAACCCCATGTCATCAATATGGAGCTTATTTTAGCCGATGAGCAGGCAAGTAATTTAGTTTTGTGAGATACATACGTTTAAGTATTTTTAATTAAAAATTGGTGAATAGTTCAGTTACTAATTTTTGTTTTAAACAGAATAAAAGGATTCAAGGCCAGATCAGGATGAAACAAGTTGATACTTTCAAACATCAAATCGAGGAGGGTAAGGCAGTTACAATAAGTCGTTACGTGCTCGGTGAGATTCAGCCGAGGTACAGGATGGTTAAAAACGGCCTCCGGCTAAGCTTCTTAGCCAATACAATTGTTGAAAAATGTATTGATTTTACTGGCTCGATGCATTGTTTTGACTTTAGACCGTTTAAAACTATAACAAATCTACAAGCTGAAGAGGACGGCCAGTTTGGTAAGTACATTTGTGCGTTATACTAAATACTAATACCAAAACAGCCTTACAAATTGAACCTCATAAGAATAATGTCATTTCCTTCTTCCTCTATCAGATGTCATAGGCCGGGTGATTGCTTGCGATGATTTAGATTGCTATGACAAAAATGGCAAAGCTGGGNTTGAACCTCATAAAAATAATGTCATTTCCTTTTTCCTCTATCAGATGTCATAGGCCGGGTGATTGCTTGCGATGATTTAGATTGCTATGACAAAAATGGCAAAGCTGGGAAAAAGAAACCCATCACCCTGATTGATGCAGAGTAATTCTATCTATTTTATATGACATGATAGTTTGCTGTGTACATTTTCATAGCAAAATATTGACATATTGACCACTATACTTATTGTTGCAGGAACATTGAAATGAGATGCACTCTTTGGGGAGCGTTTGCGCAACAGTTCTCAGACTTTCTACAGAAATGTGATGACCATTCAAACATTATTGCTGTCCTTAATCTTGCCATGATGAAAATGTGGGACTGTAAGTTTTCATCCTATAATATAATACAATTTAAATAATTTAGTTAGTTTATGCCTAAGCATATTAAACGAATGAAACATGACCCTGTTTATCCTCTTCTCATACTGTAATATACTGATGCCTTTCGCTTTAGTTTCTTCTACAATATTCAAAATTCAATACGCGTCATTCATTAGCAATGATCAACATAGCATTAATGTAATAATAAGGATCATACCTGAATTGAAGGAATCTCTATATTAGCAGCACCAGTTTTAAATATAATGCAATCTAAATAATNGAAAAAGAAACCCATCACCCTGATTGATACAGAGTAATGATATCTATTTTATTATTGATGATAGTTTGCTGTGTACATTTTCATAGCAAAATATTGACATATTGACCACTAAACTTATTGTTGCAGGAACATTGAAATGAGATGCACTCTTTGGGGAGCGTTTGCGCAACAGTTCTCAGACTTTCTACAGAAATGTGATGACCATTCAAACATTATTGCTGTCCTTAATCTTGCCATGATGAAAATGTGGGACTGTAAGTTTTCATCCTATCATATAATACAAATTAAATAAAATGCAATCTAAATAATGCAATTTAAATATTTTACTAACTTTAGGCGTAACCTATAATGATTTGATTTTCTGTAGCCAAAATGGGAGTGCAAAATGGCTACAATGCCACAAGGTTATTCCTGTTTAACGGAAAAGATGAGATCACAGCATCTGAATTCAAAGATGTTGAGGAGTTTAGACAAGGGTATGTACAAAATACGCGCATATTATCTCATCTTTGAATTGCTAAGTGAAATTTGATACTCGCTGGCAGAAGGTGATATACTCGCTAGCTAGAGTTGATACTCGCTAGCTAGAGTTGATACTCGCTAGCTAAGGGTTGATACTCGCTAGCTTGAGTTGATACTCGCTAGCTAGAGTTGATACTCGCTAGCTAAGGGTTGATACTCGCTAGCTTGAGTTGATACTCGCTAGCTAGAGTTGATACTCGCTAGCTAGAGTTCCTTACTCGCTAAACGATAAGGAGAGATGGCTTACTCACCAGAAAATGAATGATACTCGCTACTAATTTTCCTTACTCGCTAAGCCCTAAAGTCCAAACTCGCGAAACACAAAACCAAAGTTGATACTCACTTAACCCTAATGTTCAAACTCGCTAAAACCCAAAAAAACGTACTGATGAAATATAAACCTTGCTAAATGAGTACCAAGCAAATGTTTTACCAAATCTAATGAAATATAAACCTTGCAAAGCTTCAAAACACCTACTGAACACATAAAACGAGTACCAAAACAATCCAAACGAGACCAAAACTAACCCAAACTAATCTAAAACAACCTCTAATATCCCTAGGCGAATGATACCACTTGTTAGGTCACCATGTTATAGCATAAACAACCAAAGATACTTGAATGAATAAGAAACAAGAATGGAGAAGAAGAAGATAGAATAATATGGAAGGAACTCTACTAATGATATGATAAATATGATAGTGTATTATGAGAACCAACAAGCCTTAAGGAAGGCTTACACATTGTATTTATAGGGGAGTCCAAGGGTCTCAAGATTCATCTCCATACTTTACACTACTAGCCCTTGGACTTCCACTTGTATTAACATTACAACATAAACTTTCATAATAAAATGATTAAACATAAAACATAATAAGTTTAACTAGCAACCTATCATAAACTAATGACCGAGACTTGAATAACGTGAAACGTGTTCCTAACAGTGTACTTCGGTATGTCAGTATAAGCCCTTTCGGGGGCATCCGATTAGGAACGGCCTTGGTAAGGATTAGAGAAAGTCTTCACACTATGCTGTTGACAATCTTGAAGTCCGAACTTGTAAGTGCCGGTATGTTTATTACTAACAAAGTTTTATGCAGCTCAACATACCACACTTATCGTGATCACCACCATCACTCAAGTTCCACATGCTCATACCAACATCTACCAGGAGTTGTCAGTGCTTTTCAACCGTGAAGATCTACTCAACAAAGATGTATGAGCATGTTGGAAAGGCATTTACTCTCCAAAGACAAAGAAGTTGACGATTGATGCAGATTGCTGAAAAATGCAGATTCATCATCACATGCTTACACTTAAACATTATAACTCAAGAAAACATGATCAAAGAATGAGCTTCGACTATGCTTCCACAACTCTGATGCAGAAGATCATGAACAAGAAAAGTGTAAGCATGACATCACAAAGACTATCACTACATCACAAAGAGACATATACACTCAAAGATGACTTGAAGCTAAAGATATGGATGAAGAACAAAGACCAAAGTCAAAAGATCATCATATACATCAAGGAAGTCATCTTGAGTCATAAATCAATGAAGAATCAACGACTACGAGCTACAACAACATCTACAAAGATCTCAATGCAAGCAATCAAGGATCAAGATCAACAAGAGGATACAATAGTATCTTTAAAGGGGTGACCTCTCTTAGGGGGAGATTGTTAGGAATACGATTTTGGTTGAAGAAAGATTCGGTCACCCAAGAGAAATATTCGGTCGCCCTCGACATGATTTAGCATTTCTTAGCTCGTAGTTGTTATATTAGTTAGTTAAAAGTAGTTTAGAAGTAGATTAGTTCACGGAAGAAGGACGGGTCTTTACCCACTGTATACCTGATCCGCAGCCCAAGTGGCACACCCAAGTGGCAAAACACATTGTATATAGACCCCTCTCCATCCTTGGAGAGGGTAAGCCTTCTCTCATAATCTATTTTCTTTTTTTTTTTGGTTTTCTCTCTAAGGCTTCACTTCTTTCTCTCTCTACTTTCTCTCTCTAAATTTCTTTCTTTCTTTCTCTTGGAACGAACCAAACCACTTGTGTATTTGTGTTTATGATGTTAACTAGTATCCTACATTATATAAATAGCAATTCATTATAAAAGAAACGTGAGTTCGATAAAAGCTTGGTGACCATTGTGTCGCGTACAATGTCATAAAATGGAGTTCACTTTCAAGTAAATGCAGTAATGTGGACCACAAGGTTAAACGTTTGCTTGACCATTACATTCGGTTATGATCATATATGAGCTGACCGTTACATTCAGTCATGTATGTACATAGCAAGTTGGCCAGTTCATTTGCCAGGTTGGCCATTTCATTTGGCTTAGCCGGTTCATTTGGTTATGCAAGTATAATCGTTTAAAGTACTTGTGTCCGTATGTAAAGTAGTCACGTGTGTAACAGATAAGCACAGAATGCATTCAAATAACCAAATCAAGTATTCAGTCAAACAGCAAAGTTTACGTAAACAATTCAAGTATCCAAGTAAACAAGCATTGGGTTTAGTTAAAAACGAGCATGTATTCTCCCCCAAAACAGTTATAAAACGAGTAAAACAGGGGGTATGAACTCACCTCAATAATAGAAATCTGCTAGTCAACAAACAACAAGATGCAACCGCTCCGACACGCGACCTAGGTAAGTATGGTAAGTCTTAGTACAACGTTCGTGTTTTAAGTGTTTTGAATCTTTTGAAAAGGTTTTTATGTGTAACCATGTGCTCGTGTATTTCTTGCTTGTTGTGTGGTACGTACATTTCAAAAGTAGTTTATTAGAAAGCTCTTGGTGATGGCTCGTGGTGATAGTGAATGGTGTGAGTGTACATAACGGAA
>LBNU01016799.1:147588-177824 GCA_014162995.1 Artemisia annua | reverse complement strand
ACTTATTGTTGCAGGAACATTGAAATGAGATGCACTCTTTGGGGAGCGTTTGCGCAACAGTTCTCAGACTTTCTACAGAAATGTGATGACCATTCAAACATTATTGCTGTCCTTAATCTTGCCATGATGAAAATGTGGGACTGTAAGTTTTCATCCTATAATATAATACAATTTAAATAATTTAGTTAGTTTATGCCTAAGCATATTAAACGAATGAAACATGACCCTGTTTATCCTCTTCTCATACTGTAATATACTGATGCCTTTCGCTTTAGTTTCTTCTACAATATTCAAAATTCAATACGCGTCATTCATTAGCAATGATCAACATAGCATTAATGTAATAATAAGGATCATACCTGAATTGAAGGAATCTCTATATTAGCAGCACCAGTTTTAAATATAATGCAATCTAAATAATGCAATCTAAATAATTTAGTAACTTTATGCCTAACCTATAATGATTTGATTTTCTGTAGCCAAAATGGGAGTGCAAAATGGCTACAATGCCACAAGGTTATTCCTATTTAACGGAAAAGATGAGATGACAGCATTTGAATTCAAAGATGTTGAGGAGTTTAGACAAGGGTATGTACAAAATACGCGCATATTATCTATTTTACATTCTTTCACTTTGTGGTATATGTACTTTTCCAAATACAATGTGTGCCACAGATTCTAATAGTAGAATTCATATATTGGATGCTTGCTACAAAGGTAGATGAAATGTCTGAAAATACAGCCAATCGCATCTCCACCGCCTCTAGAAACTCGACAAAAGAAGATTTTACCACTTCTGCTACAATGAGACACATTGTCGAGCTTTTGGATGTACCACAGGTAAGCAATCACCCATTACCTATATGTGTTACTATAACGTATATTTTTTTTTCCAAATTACATTATTTTCTTTTTATCATTAGGGTAATCCTTCTGTCATTGTGGGCACTGTCTATGCAATTAATGAAGAAGAAGGCTGGTGGTATCTGGGTTGTGGCAAATGCAAAAAGAAAGTTGTAAAGGCAAGTGATATAGTAGATGTGGGATCAGAAACCCCGGGAAAACAGGTTGGAGGGCCAACTGAATGGTATTGCACAAAATGCTTGGTTGTTGTACAGAGCCTCAAATCAGTGTGAGTGTCGCTTATAATAATGTATTTTTAATTCAATTTAGATGAAAAAAGAACTGAAATGAATCACCTAATATATTGTTCTATTTAGGTTCCGTCTTCAGGTACGTGTTCAAGATGCAACGGGGACATGCTCTTTGTCCCTCTTTAACGATGAGGTGCAAGCGATTGCTGATAGATCCGCTTACCAGTTGTGTGACAAATACGGGAAGGTACATTCAAACTCGATTGGAGAATGTTTTGTCACTTTGTTCTAAAATTTATATAATCATACAGACAATAATACATTAGTATTATTACATGTGTAACAGACTGATAGCGAATTTGTGCCGCCTGAGATTACAAAAATTGTTGGTACTAAGTTTGCCTTTAAGGTGTTCATGGATAAATTCAATGCTACAAAGTTGTTGCCTGTGTTTAATGTGTTGCGTATGTCTGCGGATCCGGCAATTATTGAATCACTGCACGCAGCCGAAACACCAGTCAAGGTAACAATATATTTTCTGCACCTACTTACCTTTCTTTTGTTTATTATACAACACTTTTCACACGCTGAGATTTCTTTGTTTCAGCAGGCGGACAACGAAGCTACAAGTGGCTGTGTACCAGCTGTCTCACCATTTGTAAGTTTTGTTCCTCATCAAATGTAACCATTGTTACATATGCTACTAAAATTCTGGTAAACTAACCATATGTTTGATATTGTCAAGGAGTTGGAATCGCAGACGGATGACAACACCACCCCGACAAATGCAGACAAATCCGGTGGTAAGAACAAGCGAGCAGCAGACGATGAAGCAGAAGGAAGCATGTCTTCTAATGTTAAAAAGACAGCTCTCGAGATCAAGGTGGAAAAGGAACCATGAATCCGCTTGTGTTGAAGTCTCTATGTCTGTTGCAGCTCCAAATCATAAACTTTTTTCATTTGATATTTGAAATAATCTGTTTGGACAAGTTTTTTTTAACTCTTTGTGGTTGGGGAGTCCCAATCACTTGCACTTTGCCTTTTAGTGCGAAACAATGCTCTCAGACTATACTTATGAATGGTGTGACACATTCTTTATGAATGTATTA
The DNA here is from genome assembly GCA_014162995.1 of Artemisia annua. Taxonomy (NCBI): domain Eukaryota; kingdom Viridiplantae; phylum Streptophyta; class Magnoliopsida; order Asterales; family Asteraceae; genus Artemisia; species Artemisia annua. The sequence continues at coordinate 175,621 of LBNU01016799.1, read as the reverse complement.
TTTGGATATTTCTATTTTTTAAAGTCATACATGCTTTCCTTGGTTGTTTGTTTTTTTTTTTTTTTTTTTTTCAGGTTACTCAAGGTTACGCATTTGGACAAGCATATCAGTACAGAAGTTATGATTCAGTTACAAGAGATGTACAAAATAGCTTTTTAGTATACTGTTTTTTGTATAAAGGTTGTTTATACAACGTTTACTTTTACGTTTTTGTAAATATATTCAATGATTATGAAAGTTTATTATGTCATTTGTGTTCTTACTTTTAAATCCTTCAACGTTTTTATATCCTTTTTTAAATTTAAAAACTGCAAATCATCACTTCTAAATACATAAACAATCAAATAATCGAGCAAAATTTTAGACCATTATTACACTGATGTATTTGCTTACTATTTGCGTGTTCCGAATGTGCAAATGGAACAACAATATAGCCTTCGTAAGATTGAACTTGAATGGTATATTGACGCATGGCTATCGGAAATTCAAGTTGGTCATTCATTGGACATCTACTTGGCTCATCGTCGCTATCCGAGCCTTATTGACACAAATCGTCAAAGGTGGCTCGAACGAAGGTGGGAAAGAAACGGATGGATAAGTGGTCATGTCGAGGCCAATCGAAGGGCCAATCAGAGATGAACTCAATTTACATGGTTTTAGGATATGATAACTCCATGTCCACTTACATTTTTTAAATAGTTCCTGTTTAACCTATGTTATTCTCGGAAATTTCAATTTAATATGAGTTATTATTCAAATAAAATTTGACTTACATTTTTGGTGAATGGTATATTACAAATTTCTAAATAGCTTGATTAAGTTAGGAAAAATGCTATTTATAAGTTAGGAAAAATGGTATTTATAAGTTGAATTTATAGAATGTGAATAAGTAATCATATGCTAATTTCCTGCACCAACCTAAAAATACATGGTACAAAAGTTGTTTAAGAATTGCACAAACACATCCTTCATGTTGATCTACATTATGCAAAACTATCAATTTTCATAATCAACCATCCTTTAACTACTTTTATTGTTTGAAAATTTCGAAATTCTAATGGACATGTTTTTAATAGTCCTTATTTACACAAAGCCCATAATAAATCTTATTTGTACATGTTTTTAATTAAACTTATAATTACACAAAGCCCATGCAAAACAAGTCCACGCCATCATCATAAAACTGAGCCCAGATCCGTGCATCTATTAACAACTTACATTTTAATGGGCCATCTAAAAACTGTGTAAATAAAAATATTTTCATACACATGAAAATAATTATATAAAAAAAAATATCAACAAACCACATGCAGTTATCATTTTTAAAGTAATTTCATTCATAAAATATCATAAATACTTAGCCATACATTGTTCATTTCCATCTAAGGATAGGCATTACCACGTTTGCTGCTTCTATGAACCACATTACCCAAAACGCAAAACATAAATACGATATTCCAGCTACATACTGTTAGCGATGTCTAACAACAAACGCTTAATACATAAAACAAAAGACACAAAGTTTGTTGCATCATGAGGTAGTTTCTTAACACATGTGGAAGACTGGAATCATAACCTGCTTACGGGAATCCAACGAAGCATTCACATCTGGAATTTGTTCGACAAGCTTGAAACGTACCATTTTGTTTTTTTCCCAACCACATTTTGCAACAATATCCTTCCATCTGTATTTTATCGTCACGTGGTTCTTGCTGTTTGGCCTGTCACTGTGGCTTTCCAGATCAACATCCACGTAAAACTCTTTAGCTTTGTATCTTAGCAGTGCGTTATGGAACTTCCACATCTCATGGGACTTCACAAACTCATGGAATATGTTCTGCATTAAAACGGGATCGGTTTTGTTAGCCAATAAACTCAACTTTATATGCTTTTCCAATACATACTCAACATGTTAAATATGTCCGTAAACTAAAATTCTAATGGTCCAATATCATCTCAGTTATATAAGGGAACAAATAAGGGCATATGTCAAAGGTTTACCGTTTATTTGACTTTATAATAGCAAACCTCTAATAGCAAACATCAACATGTCCACTTTGCCCATCTATTGCACTACATATTCACTATCGATAAAGTGCATAATCAATCAAAATATAAATATGTATGTACTACTTACCAAACGTCCTCTGTCCGTGACATACGCCAGAATTGGAGCGTAAAACTCGTTCTGATCATTCGTGTTGGTGTGTTCGTCATTCACATGTTTGGTATTTTGTACATCTTTGTTTTTTGTTTGCTGTCGATTACTTTGCATTTGCTTAATCATTTTTGTCGTTATCAGGTTTTCCTTAACACTTATCTTTCAATCGTACTTTTATTGCGGTATTTCGGACCCTCACGTGATTCCAATGGTGTAACCCACAAGCACTGTACCACACTCTATCGCTAACCAATTCACACATTGGAGTGGTTATTAAACAAAACTGCTTTGGATCAAGCCACAATATTTCTAGATCAGTCAACCTTTTACAACTTGATTTTTATACTTTGAGACATGTATAACTTATTGTTCCGTTTGAAGAAAATTTTAAATTGTTTACATTCGTTATTCTTTCTTACTTATTCACATTCTTACCTCTTCTTAATCAAAAACTCTCTAAAATCCCGTGGATGCCACGGGTCTATAAGCTAGTATAACATAAGTCACAATTTTGTGGCTACTTACGAGCATATGTGGTGTGATAAATGATGACCATGTCTAAATTGACTACACATAATCACTTCATGCTTCTTGATAAATGATGACTATGTCTACATAAATATGCATGCCTAATATACTGTATGTAGTACTTTTATGCAAATCCTTACTAACATGTGTAAGTTTCATTTGTAGGAAACAAATTCTATTCATTCAACATCTAAAAGGTTCACTTGGTTATTGGAGAACTTCAATTATGATAAACGACTAAACGTAACACCATTTGATTTATTAATGTAATGGAAATTATCATGTCTAATGGTTGAATATACTTGCTTAAGGATTTATCCGTTATTGAAATACAAAAGTGAAACAGATGATACTATCAAAGTAGAGCTAAAAGGGTCTCAAGGTCTAACCTGAAAATAAAATCAACATTATTTATAACGATATATGCATGCAACACTTAATCTCTATTACCTGTTAAATTTTTATGCAGGTAGTCTAAACCACGTTTTAACATCCTTTTATTTCCAATAATCTCTTCGTCATTAGAGTCTTTGAATACATCCACAAGACAGAATTTGCAATCTGGCTTTATTGAAGTTGTTGACGATGACATCTTAAATCATGATGCTGCATAAATGAAACTAACAATTACAAGGAACAAACAAAATCGTCAAGAAAACAATGAGTGTTTCTTCCAAAATATCAAATTTAAAACGTGACGACATGCAACATTTGGAAGCTACGGAAAGTTACCACGAAAATGTGTTTAATATCGCAAACAAGTAAAATGAACTAATTATTGCTATAACAAAACTAACCTCATGATATAATTAAACTGGGCCAAGTTGTAATTCTTATGTATGGATGACATTATTTATAGACAAAATCCGGTTTTGAAACCAATTATTAAGTGTGTTTTGCAATAGTTGCACATGAAAAAAAAGAGGTAGCAACAAACAAAGTGATTGCAGGCATGCATGACTGTAAGTATGTACCTTAGAAATGACAAATGAATGGTAGCTAGAGCACTAGAATAGGTGAGGAAGATAAATTAAAGATGAGAGGATTTGTTTGTGTATTGCAATGTTTGTTTGTGAAAGATACCAGAGGGGATACTCACTAATATAGGAGAATGGAGATGAGTTGTTGGTATTGCATAAATAGCATTTATGTGTAATAAATGTATCTTGGTGCATCTTTGTATGTCCTTGGAATAAAAGGAAAAGAAAGAAATCTTCGTTTGACATAACTTTACAATAAACATATGTTTGTGGTAGAACCATGCAAGAAGAGAATACTAAATGGCGTTTGTGAGTCTCGTTTAGTGATAGGAATGATCAATGAGGGGTGATCATGGTCTGCTTTTACATTTTATCAAAAGATTTTACATCGAATCTAAACTTCGGCTTTTACGTTATTAAAAACCAAACATTGAACCGAAAGTTCAGATTGGTTTTTGCGGTATATACACGTATAGTATATCAGCCACAACAAATTTTCAACTAACAACTTTTTTCTACTGGCTAGACAAAAATATAACAAACATTGAACTATATTAAACAATTAATGTTATAACGCCTACATCGGAGATGAACTGAACTATCTCACAACGTTGTGAACCCATCTCATGTACCGTTTTAATGCTTTTAAGTTTAATTTCTGCTAGATGCGAACAAACTCGCAATGGCTATGCCAAACTTCCAATATATGAGAGAACTTTATTCAGCTTGAGTATGTGTAACGGTAGATTACATCACGTGAATTAATCGGTTAAAAAGTCAAAAAATAATAGTTAGCGAAAAGAAATGAAAAAAATGTATATATCAATCAACTTACTCTGTATATACTTAAGGTGGTGTTTGTTATGAGGGTTTATGATTTGAGTAATGGAATTAAAGATATATAAATTGTTTGTTTTGGGTGTATGGTTATTAAAACAGTAATTGATTACCATAGATAAAGGATTCCACCATTCCGAGCAAGTTGCCAGGGTATTATATAATGACTTCATTATTTTTTTGTCCTTATCCTCTTTTGTTGTTTTTTATTCATACTTTATTATTAAACAATGTAGTACTTTGTGCATAATTATTATTTTAGGATATAAAAAACAAGCAAAAATTTATTATAACAATAAAAAATTATAAGCCATTCCCATTCATATTTTATAAAACAAACAACATTTTATACTATCATTTATTTTCTCTCTCCTACTTTTTCTTTCAAACCATTACTAAATCCAAATCCGATTCTAAACCCTTTACAAACCAAACGCACCCTAAGTAATATAGTATTTGTAGGATGCTTAATATAAACTCATAAACATTTAATGTGTAACCAAAAGTGAGCTCATTTAATTCTTCATCACCTGTCCAATTTGTATTCTATTCGACTTGTAACAAGCTACAGCACACGCAATGCTAGTTACAGCAAAATAGTACCTATCATTATTGATAGCGAAAATTACGCCAGTACCCCTGCCAAGAGAGTTGTGTCCCAATCTACCCATGCTTTTTCCACATTTCATTTCTACCCCAACATGTCTAGTAAATATTTCCGCGACATGTTCGACATACACTTCGTGTCACAAATATAAAAATTCTGCAGCTCGAAAAAAAAAATTCAAACATGTCGTGTAGATTTCTACTAGAGATGTGTAAATATACACGACATTCTTGTTTCTTCTTCTTTCATGTTCAAAATTTAAAAACTTACAAAAAATACCCTTTAACTTTTTGATAATTACAACTTTTTTATATAACAAACTTTATTTGTCAAATATTTAGCAAATATCTAGCAAATTCGTTAATGAAAAAAATATCGTTACGAAGAGCTCTGAATTACGAACAAAACGAGCCCAATATTCATATGCTTTTGACGTATGTACGATTTTATAAACTTTCAAAATACCGTTTATAGGTTTATAAAATGTTACCGTTTTTAATTTATGAATATTTACGTTTATATCTCCCAACGATATTCATATTTCATAGAATTGTACGTCTTTGTCCCTTGTGGTTTAAGCGTATGTTTTGAAAGTTTATAAAATCGTAGAGTTTGAGCACGACTTAGACTGGTTTATAGCCCTAAACTAATTTACATGTACTAAAAACTTAACAAGAGTATAAGCCTGTATAATTATTATTTTTGTTATTGGGGAAGTATTTATAATTTTGTTATTTTCTAAATTGAAATTTTTTAAGGTAAAAGATATATAAGTGACTAGTTTATTTTCAAAAAAGTTGTTCTAGTAATATACGTGCTTTGACGAAAAGCAAGTTGATCATTGAAAGCTAACATGTTCAATGTGGTTCTAATATGTACGTGCTCCTAGTTTTTTAATAAGTGCAAACTTACGTACAAACTACACATTTGCTCAAAGTAATATCGCTAGGTTAAATTTGGTACCGATCGAGGTGATTTTTAATTTATATGAGTGGATAAACAAAAAGATCTGCATTCATGTTCTTAAAGTTGAATATCAAAAACGTTGATTTTCTTTTTTCATATAGTAAAACACTGTTATTTTTTATCCTTCTAGTGTTGATATAATTTTTTTTTAAAGCTAATATATTCAATGAAAGTTTACAAAATCGTACATACGTCAAAAGCATATCAATATTGAGCTCGTTTTGTTTGTAATTCAGAGCTCTTCGTAACGATATTTTTTTCATTAACGAATTTGCTAGATATTTGCTAAATATTTGACAAATAAAGTTTGTTATATAAAAAAGTTGTAATTATCAAAAAGTTAAAGGGTATTTTTGTAAGTTTTTAAATTTTGAAAATGGAAGAAATTGAAGAAAGTAAAAAGCTAATGTCGTGTATAAAAATACTTGACGTGTGCTATGCTTTTTTATTTTATTTTTTTCTAACCAATCCTATAATGCCACGTACATGTCGAGTATGTCGTGAAAAAAAATACGCGACATGTTGGGGTAGAAATGTAAAGGTGAAAAAGCAGGGGCAAATGCAGACACACCCCTTGTGGCAGGGGCTCTGCCGTAATTTTCACTTATTGATATGTCAAACATCATCTTTTTCCAATGAAAACTGATACAATGATAACACGCAAAAAAAATAAAAAAATAATAATAATAATAATAATAATAATAATAATAAATAAATAAATAAATAAATAATAATAATAATAATAATAATAATAATAATAATGATAATGATAATAATAAATAAACCTTGTCATACGACCCATTGCAAAAGATTAATAAAATTTCGTGTAAAAGTATAGCAGCATTGCTATAAATTTATATGAGTTATTAAGAGCTTTGAAAAGATTATAGTTTTACAAGCTCTCATAAACTTTGCTACCTAATAAACAAAACATTATGTGTACATTGTTCTACTCTTTTCTTTGTTTATGTTTTTTTTTCAGAACGGCCGGATATAATAAATAAAAAAGGGGCTAGCAAGATGCTAGAACCGAGAACATTGCAAAATTATAAGTAAAGGTATAAGATTATAGAGTTCATTTACTTCTTTACCTACCAATTCTAAATTCTCATGTCTTTTAGCAGTTTATTCATGTCACCTCATTCATTAACTCACTAATGTATGTACTTTTTAATAGTGCTCAAAATGGACCCTTTTAATAGGGGTGCTTTTAACATCGCAGTAAATTTAAAACAATATCACGAACTTAGCCACACAAATTCTGCAAACCAAAAGAAAAAACGCGCAATAGCCTACCTATGCCATGATAACATCTCTGCAATACGAACAGAGAAAGCAGTCCATTAATTACTGAAACGTCAAATGTCAATCTTTATACCAAGTAAATACGAGAAGTAATAATCTTTTTTTTCATTGTCAAGGAAGAAGAACAGCAGCAAAAAAAAAAAAAAAAAAAAAAAAAAAAAAAAAAAAAAAAAAAAAAAAAAAAAAAATAAAAAAAAATAAAAAAATAAAAAAAAAAATAAAAAATTCTAACTTATAACTAAAACACAAGATCATAATCGTATGAAGGGGAATGAGAATGAAAGGTTAAACCTGCCTTCTAGTATGGGTTTGGAGAGTCACTTATTTTGGGGGGTCCCATTCATTTAGAGAGAACGTTACCTGCCATTCACATTCCCAAATATATATGACTTACGACAAACCAAACACACACATTTCGGAATCAAACTACAAAACAGGATATCTTAAAACATACAACATATGACTTTATGTTAAGCAATCTGTCTTTAGGTGTCGAAGACAAGAATATAAGTAAAGAGAAGTAAAACCTCGTTTAAAAATATAAGTAAAGAGAAGGCTCGAAGGCAAGAATAGTCGAGTTTAATAGAACTAGAGGCTAAGAAAAATTGGGTTTAGACGAAAACCACGAAAACACCTATTAAACGTATAAGACGGAAAACTTACAAATGTGACTTTACGTTAAGCAATCTGTCTTTAGGTGTCGAGAGATCTATAGAGCGAATTTACTAATTTTATGCCTTAGAGAAACGATATTATATGGATACTTTCTTTCTTTTGAGCTTTCTTTGATGTGAATTCTTCAATTTGTTTTACCCAAACCTTTTTGTGCACTAGAAATATTGCTAGCCTACGGGGTTAAGAGTAGAAATCAGTGTTGTTTTTACCATAAAGCAATGCCTTTAAACTTCAAATTTTATAGGACCTGTACAAAATATAGGCTTTGACGTTCTTCAAATTAGCTTTTAGTGATATGCGTCATAGCTTGGAATTTATTGTGCAACTAGCCCCAACAATGTAGTAGTTGAAAAAAGTAAAGTTATAACAGTTTTACAAACTTAGTTTATATAAAATCGTCACATCAAAATGTTTCATGAAAATGGTTAAAGGTATAGTTTATCTAAATTATCTTATCATACTTACGGGAAACCGGTTATTTCATGAGAGATATGACAAATCTCTAGTTGTAAAAAGCCCAAGTGTGGCGCATAGCAGTTACCACCGTAGATTTGTCAGAGTAATTCTTAACTGGTTTTATAAGCGGGGAGACAATTCTTGACACAACACGATAAAAGACACGAACCTGACACTAAGTTAAATAGATTTGTGTTTAGGATAAAAGACACGAACCCGACACTAAGTTAAATAGATTTGTGTTTAGGATAAAAAATTTGGGTTAAAAACAGGTCAACCCGTCTAACCCGTTTTATAAACTGGTCGTATTTTGATTGAATAAGTACTAAACATGCCAACCTGTGAACCCTTTATATAACACTTTTAAAAAATAAAATATACTCACTCCGTCCTAATTTTATTGTCCACTTTTCCTTTTTGAGATGTCCCAATTTAATTGTCCACTATTAAAAATATATAGAGAAGTTTAACCAAGTTTACTATATCATCTTTAATTCCTAACTATCCACAAACGATATTCACGTGACGACCATACATATGGTGTCTTGTTCTAGTTGAGGGGGTTACTGTTAGTTTTAACGGATAAAATTAATGAATATGTCCGGACTCGAACACGAGACTTCGGGATTGCACAATTTACGTATGAGTTTCAATTAATTAATAATTATTGTTTTAGTAACGAATAATTATTAAATTCACGAAACAAGCACTTAACGGTACCTAACGACCGTTAGACAAAGAAGAAGGACTAGAGTTGTAAAAGAGCAAAAATGGCTTCGGGTTGGGCTTTTTGAACCCATGGCCGGCCCCCCTTTCCCTAGGGCTTTGGGTTAGCTTTTGCTCCAAGCTACTTGAATGCTATATAATGAGACCCCCTCTCATTCATTCATTCACACCTTGGTTCATTAGCAAACCAATACTTCTCTTTCTCTTCTTCTTGGAGCTATAGGCGATCTTTTGATCAACTAAGGCTCCACATAGTAGTCTTGTACTTAGAATCGACTACACCCTTCTAGGGTTCCTACGAGATTTCTAAGTTCAAGCTCTTGTGTTCTTTTGATCGAACTACACCCTTCTAGGGTTCCTACTAGATCATTGAACACTTAAGTGTTTGGTTTGCTCGTGAATTAAGAACCTAGCTTTTCTTATTGAAACGCTAATAGTACGTGTGTACAAGAACGAAGTGTTGGCATACTTTTGCTAACGGTTATCTTGCCCTTTCGACTTTAATTTCCCAAAGTCGATCCACATAAACCCTAATTAGGGTTTATAAGTTCTTGTTCTTGCTTGCAATAAGAGGTACGCATTTCCTTTTATGTTTGGTTAATTAATTACTTGTATTTGATCTTTTCCGCTGCGTACTCTTAGATGTTTATGTGTTTATGTCTTTTATATTATTCACATATTCCAACAGTTACTACCAAAAATACTTTGTTGCGTACATCTGCAAATCATACAAGGGACAAAACAAATCGAAAGCTTGTGAGAAACATGTACCTGAGACCAATTCTTACGACATCATGGTGAAAATGAGCACTCCATACCATTCAGCTATCACTTCTAATACATAAATTATATCTTTTTATAACATTACTAGTATGGATTTAGACATTTTACCTTTGGAAACATGATTGATTAACTGCATAAATTATATCTTTTTATAACATTACTAGTATGGATTTAGACATTTTACCTTTGGAAACATGATTGATTAACAAGGCATATTAATGTACTGTATATTATTATCATAACACTTCTATTACATTGAAAAACCTTAGGAATATATCACCTACATATTTAATTCCTATCTTCATAAATATTTCATACTGACAATATATGCCAATACATGAACAAAACATCAAGTTTGTGTAGTATTTTTGAAGGTACATATTTAGAAGAACAATAGTGATATCATATACATCAATCGTATGTAAAACACACCAATAACAAAAGTAAAGCTTGCAGAAAACGAAAGTGTTCACGTGATTAACATGCATAATCTTTCTCCAAATAGATCAAAAAAATATTCAAAGGAAAAAAATATATAAATAAAAAATGAAAAAATAAAATAAAAAAGGTAGATAAGCCTCAACATCATTCAACTTTTCAAGTTACAGTAATACCTATCAATAATTTAGTTATAAAGAAAAAAAAAAAAGAAAAGAAAAAAAAAAGGTAATCAGAACCATCACCCTTGAAAAGAAACGAAGAACAAGGTTCTTGGTTATGAATTTAACAATATACTATAAGCGATGAAGACCAAGAATGTCTTCATTCATAAGCAACCATGCTTCAAATTCAATTTTTTTAAGCCACAATTTTATCATCTATTTCGACATTGTTAAGCATATAAAGAATCGCACTACAATCATCATAACTCAAGAAACATGGCTTTATAAATCAACCTAAATTTAAAAATAAAAATGATGCACAACCTATGGTTCGACCATCATGGTCAACGCACTCTTATATTCACACAATTCTAGATCAAGATGGTCTAGACATGAAGATGAAGCCAAGGAAATCGAGTCCCAAACAAGACTCCAGAACCTACTAATTGTTAGTTTCATAGACGATAAAATAATAGATGCGTGTTAGGATCGAACTCGAGATCACGGGATTGCACACTTTACGTATGAAGAGTAAATGAATAATTATTTATAAATGTTATATATAATTATTAATAAACACAATACGAGTAACGACCGTTAGTATTTAACGGAATTGACTAACGACCGTTAGACGAATACTAGGAAAGTATATTGTGTGAATATTTGGAAGTCAAAAGAAGGTACCGGAATCCCTTGGGAGTCCTCAAACCGATCGGCCAAGGGGGTATTCCCACCTCCTTTGTGCCTTGAGCTCCAAGATATCTCACACTATATAAACAAACCCAAGTCTCATTGTTTCTCATCTCTTGTACACATAGTTCTTGGTGTTTTCTTTCTTTCTCTTGTCCCTAACTCGATCAAACTTATCCCTTTCCTAAGGGATTCGATTTTGTGCTTGTGTTTTTTTATTTACTTGCATAAACTTTTACTTGAAGTAGTACGTGTGTACAAGAACGTGAATCAAACACACTATTATTTGATTCTTGGATTGAATAACAAAAAGGTAAGGGGTTATTCTTATAATCCACATAAACCCTAATTAGGATTCTTGATCTTGTTTTGAAGAAAAGCTCTTATTGATTCTTGTTCGGGCTAGAATCAAAATGTACATTTACTTTTAATAAGTCAATTAACCTATTTGGTGGTGGTCACAATCGTGAAGCTGATTATGATGATTATGATTATGACGACTATGCGGATCAGGTATACGATCTTCTAGGAAATTTGCAGGCTTTCTATGACACGTATGGTATCAAGCTCAAAGGTCTTGGTAGGAAATAAATTTATTTTCATAGGAGTCTAATGAGTAGTGGTCTATTTTCTTGTTTAGAGAATAGGAAGTACCTTGTTATGTAAGCTTTTATGCCCATGTAATGGGCTGAGATATGGGATTCACACATATCCTTTATACTTAAACATTTTTTTGTGTAATATATTTACCGGGTCTTTTGACCTTTTACCCAAAAAAAGTTGAGATGATTTTTTTCCAATTAAAATTTTTGGAATAGGTTATTTGGAAACTCCTCCACCCATAATAATAATAATAATAATAATAATAATAATAATAATAATAATAATAATAATAATAATAATAATAATAATAATAATAATAATAATAATAATAACTTGTGTCTAGACTCCCATCCAACTTTATGTAAAATTCTATGAATCAATAATAATAATAATAATAATAATAATAATAATAATAATAATAATAATAATAATAATAATAATAATAATAATAATAATAATAATAATAATAATAATAATAATAATAATAATAATAATAATAATAATACAAGTGATTTCCCTTCATATTTTTTATTTTTTATTTTATTTTATAATCTTTTTATATTAATAAAAACTATAAAACTGAAAGTACGAAACATAAAATATAAAGTTTGATAAATCAAAAGTATTAAACTAACAGAAAATACAGAATAAAAATTGATTAAAAACTTTGTTGTACTGTAAAAAATGAGTCGGGGGTGGAGATTGTAGAAAGTGGGCCAGGAGGAGTAGCCATAACACAACCGGAAGTTCAATGTGGCTTTTCATTAGGGTTCAAATACCTCACAGATGTCCAACTTGTTTGGCGGATCGCACTGTATCACCATATATAGTTTGATTTAACGGTTAACGATCTTATCTATAAACCTTAATGGATTATGGATCTTTGAGATCTACTCTTAAAATTCATTGTTACGCACCCATAAACAAGATTAGACCTTTTCATAGTGAATTGAATTAGGATAAAGTGTTTTGGTAAATTGATCATTATCTCGGTTTTTCAATTACTTACGTATACACTCGAAACAAGCATGATTGAAGGTTAAAAAAATAAATAAATAAATAAATAATAAAAAAAAAANAAAAAAAAAAAAAAAAAAAAAAAAAAAAAAAAAAAAAAAAAAAAAAAAAAAAAAAAAAAAAAAAAAAAAAAAAAAAAAAATCACCTTCTTAAAACTGACTTAACAAGCAAGCAAGAGTTTATGGATATAAAAAGGGAACAAATGATTTGGTGCAATCAATTTGTATGTTGGGTTGTATTTCATATCGAAAGCATTATGGAACACATCTCGTCTTCGACAATTTATATAGGCAGATATGGTTATTATTTCGGTGTCATATAGGTTATTCAATGTCTCACGTAGCCAATATTGTTTCGTTGTGTTATAGTCTTTCGATATGGTTAGATGCCCGTTTTGTTATATTTGTTGTATCTCTATGGCCTTTTCAACTTTTGTTGCAGAGGTCATTTTGATATATTTATGTTTTTCGCAAAAAATGAAAGAAATTTTTTATCTGTTGGTACATAATTCATTAAGAGGAGTTATATGATCACAAAATAATTTCCACAAAAAAGTCTCACAAAATGATGTGGTGGAGTGTGATTGGTTGAATGAGAGAGATGGGAGATAAACTAACCAATGGCACGCCGCCACATCAGTTTATGAGACTTGTTTGTGGAAAAAATTTTGTGATCATATCACTCCTCATTCATTAAACTTGACTTAAAGATGTCATCAACTAGTTAAAAAACAAGAACATTTAATTTACCTAGTACATGCAAAGGTTGTTAATAAAAAGACACATGATGCAACGTGTATCATGTGTTTCTTATTCTTGTAAACTCTAATAAATAATGAGTTCAGTGGTAATATGGTTAAGGACTAACATGCCAAAACTCTTTATGGATCTATACCAAATGTTGAAACGAGTCTAGAGCATCCGCACTTTGTTGCGGGCTTACATAATCTAATATTACTCGACTAACTGCTTTGTTTTCCGACCATGCATGCCTTTTGATATGATGTTTGCTTTTAATTTCGCTTCATCTTACCAAAGAGTGTAGTGCATGTTGTGTCAGTTAACTACACTAGGATGCTTATCAACCTTAATTAGATGAGATTCAATAAGGTTTCTTATTTTTTACTACGTATACGGTATATCATTATCCTAAACCCTATTGTTATGGATTGATCAGAATGTCAATACATGCATGACGACATTCTCTTGCTGTGAAAGTGGGTTCCACTATAGGAGGTCGCTTCTTTTATTTGAATAGAAGTAGCATACTGGACCTTGCTACCCGCTATGCGGTCTTGGTAGGTAGAAACTTAACAGATCATCTTCTTCAAGCTCAACCGCTCTTTGGCGAGTTTGGAAAACTATTGAAGGTTAAATGCAGCTCTTGAAGGTTAATAGCCCTAGAGAGTAGAGAGGGTAAGCAATGTTTCCACATTTCAACGAATATAGATAAAAACTGAATATATGTTCGTTTGGTTCGTATACAAAGTCCCTTTGGTAGATTCATCAATCATCATCTCATATGACTATGCATGTTAATAACGTATTTATTATATTTAAAGTTGCTCATTTCTTTATATGTGTTATGGCACAAAGGTCTAAGAGGAGACCTGGATTCACACCTCACTGAATAAACTCTTGGGATAGTAAAAAACAAGCACGAAAATACCCATCATGTCACGTGTACATCAAAACCACAAAAAGGTTCAACAATCCAAAGTCATTTTGTAAGAAAAACTACGTACATAATTTGAACAACAACGCATTGACAACATATTTTGCGTATCTTACATTTCATGAGACTAACATTCGATTCTTGTTACTATTTGGTAAACGTTCTTTTGTTATTACCTTTCTTCACTTTGAACCCAATAAAATTGATGTAAATTGTGTGAAAACTGACTGGTATAATCTGTTGATTAATCGTTTTTGTCAAGGCACGTATGCATGCATGGTTGCACTTGCATGAATACATTATCGTTTCGTATATTATACTAGTATACGAGTATGTTTTAGTTAACATATGTTGAATTCGTATAAGGCCTTGACCGAGTTATCATGTAACTGTATTGCACATTGGTAGAATAGGTCCATTTACCTAGTTTTTAGGTAGAGTTAGGTGGTGTTTGAGGTAAATTTATGAAGTCAATTGAGTGTTTGTTTGGTACTTAATTTAAATGGATGATCTTTTAAAAAAAAAGGCCATGAAAGTGAGGATCTGTACATTAAGTCATCACTTTTATCTTACTTTTACATATTTACTCTTTAACTTCTTAACCTCTAATCAACACTTATTTCAAATAAAATGGTATAACAATAAATTTTTTAATTCGGACATTTTATTCAGCTTACAAAACAAACAACTATTTATTCATCTACAAACATACAATATATATCCAGACACTTTATTTAACAGGAGTTAATATAAAAATTAAACAAACAGACTCTTAGTTCTTTATTATGTTACACGTTCTTTCTTTGTAAGGCTATAAGTAGAGCCATAATATGAGTTAAATACAGAGAGTTTGGGTGTGTTTTTGATCCAAAACGTATTTCACATTCTTCAAAATCAAGGATATTATGGTATTAAAACAGTTTGTTTAATCATTCTGAATTTCTGATCTCCCATATATAATATATTAGTTAACATAGTTTTGATAGGGTGAATCGGTGAATTGCTTGGAGTTCATTTTGTTCCACTTGTTTTCTACAAGCATTAATGCCAATGTACATCGCCGCATCAGATTACTTCCTCTGACCTAGCAATATACATGCTCTAGCACACACTTATATCTTGCACAAAATCTCAAATGTTCAGTCTAGAGGCGCGAAATATTATTATAGTTTTTTCAAGAAGGTGAATGAGGTTAAAATAGGCGCATACAAGCTGATGAATCTGTAAGAAAGATTAGGGCAACTCGTGAAAATTAGGTTATTCTTGCCCATCGTTGTCCATAAATGAGTTGTGCGGCGGTCTGCGGTTTGGTGGACTTAACAATCCAAGTAAGAATCTAAATAAAGTATTACTTGATTTAAATGAATTGTGGAAGATTATTTGAAACTATATTACACCCGTTGAGGTTAAGCGTCTCATAGCGTCAAAGGTAGTGAGCTTAATTGTTACAACACGGGTAAAGTATTCCATTAACAGTCGCAAGAACATCATTATTTGCAAATTGATAATGCATCAGTGTTTGTAAGCAGACCAATGTTTGGTAAGGTTTTCAAAGCACTAGGAACAAAACCACTGTATAATACAGCTTCACCATCACAAGCTACGATAGCTAGACAAGATAACAATAAGAATTAGTTTAAATGTGTTTTTAGCATATAACTACATGTTGCATGTATATGTTTATACGCATTGGTACAATATATGCATATCAAGTATATATATTCAAATAAATGGAATAACCTAACTTCATTTGCCACCCATTTGTTAGTACGCTATCAAGATCACCTACTCTTGTGTACCTAGCATAAATTTAATATATGTATACACCCAAAATACTTCTTGGAACATTTAATTTTATAGACATTTATGCATATATATGCAAAAATCACACAATATTTAGTTACAGATTTATACAGATATTTTAAGAAGATATAATTAGACAGTTAAACAAACTCCTTTTTGGAAATAATTTCATGTTAGTCTATATATATTTGGATGAGTAGGTCTATTAGAGTAGTGAACCGTGTTTTGGAAGATATTTATCATTTTTAATAGTTCTTGTTTTGATTTGCCTAGGAATAAACATGAAAAACGTGAATGGGTGTCCATGAAATACGATTAATTGGAAGTATGTGTTATGTACATTCTGGCATTTTCAGTTGGACTCTAGCTTTGAATAATGGTCTGGACTTTGCAGGATAAATACATGTGATCACGGGCGTATAGTAATATTTTGGTTGTATTAGACTAGCCGGAGTGGGAAGTGAGGAATCACCGAGTGATCCAACACCTCACGTGCAACCCCGTAACCCCTCCCCACCTCACACGTGAGACAACAACAAAAAAAGGAGGTGAAAGGTGACCGAGTCACGTTTGGTTTCGTTTGAAAAATAGTGGGGCACTCCTTTTATTTTAATTAATAAAAATATATGGCTATAAAGGTGGGGTGGTTTGACCACTACGGGTGAAAACGTGAAGTGAGAGTAGAGAGAAAGTTGTGGTGGCGCTTATATGGAATCTAAGGAGAAGGTGACCACTCCCTCTAGTCATAGGAGATGATGACTGATACTCCCTCCGTCCCAAAAAGAGAGTCCACAATCAAAAAATGTTGAAATTATGATATGTGTAATTAATGCTAGTTTTGATTGATAAAAAGTCATTTTTACCCCCATAATTAATATAGAAATAAAAAATGGGTAATTAATGCAAGTTTTAATTTAAAGGGTAAAGTAGGAAAACTAGTCAAAATTACTGTCCACATATAAAAACTAGACACTTATTTTGGGACAAACATAAATAGTAAGATAGACTCTTTTTTTGGGACGGAGGGAGTATAATTTAGTGAAAGATTTATACAGATATTTTAAGAAGATATAATTTGACGGTTAAACAAACTCCTTTGTGGAAATAAAGTCAGGTTATTCTATATATATTTGGATGATTGGGTCAGGTCTGATAGGGTAGTCAAATGTGTCATGGAAGATGTTTGAAATTTTTAGAATAAATATGAAAACGTGAATGGATGAGTGGTGGGCCTATCATGATAATTAATGATAGTGTCGACGAAATCAGATTAATTGGAAGCATGTGTATATATTCTGTCATTTTCAATTGGAATCCGGATGATATACCTTTATTAATCACCACTATTATAAACTTAACCCTAATAGACACTACGCCCATAGACCGAGCTTGAGCTGACTATGCTATCATCTAATAGTTTGATCTCCCAACAAAGATTACAGCATATGCAATGACGGAACTTGAATATTTTTATTGGGAGGGCCGAAACATAAATCATTATATACGGAGTATATATAAACGATCTTAAAGAGAAAAACTACAAAACAAGAGCAAAAATAATTACATAATACTAGAAACTCAACTGATCCTTTGGTTTATTTATTTTTTTTAAGGGTTGGTAATTGAAAGTTCACAAATTACCCATAGACTTTTATCTATAGTGCACTAACAACCCTTGACTTTTGGGGGGGTGGGGGGCCTCCCCGCCTCTACAAAGGTCCGTCTATGAGCATATGGTCCAACCGAGAATCCAGAATATGAGTTGATGGTTAGCAATGGATTATGGTTTTTATTTTGAGAATAAAACTAAAAATGATGCGAAATCATGTATTTTATCATACGCTAAACTTGTTTTAGACTTGAATTTATGCTAGTTTTTACATCTGAACATGAAAGTTGTCTTAAGTGAGGTAATATTCATCCTAGAGTTAGCTATTTGGTAGGAGGTTTTTGGGTCCAAGTTTTGGCATCATTCCAACAGAATGTCGTTTGGTAGAAATTTTACACCATTCAAATCCTGAAGGGCCCACCAAATCTGAAAGTAGGGGGACATGGTGGGTTTTGTAAATATTTTCTCAAACTTTATTTCTTAACCGCATATTTTATTATAATTATACATATAATTTTATTAAATAATAATTTATTTATTTTGTAATATATTTTTTCTATCTAACATCTAGTCCCTAAAAATTCTAATCCAAATTCCATCTACAAACCAAACGGCCCTACATTGATGCAACATTGCATATCAGGTTTAGTACTATGTATTTTATTGAGGTTTGTCGTTTTCAATAATTTTTTTTGAAACGGTTTTCAATAATCAATAGATGAAAAAAAAGATAACAAGGACCACTAGCACATTAATCACATGTGAAAAAAGATCCATTATATTTCTCATATTCCTACTCACGTGGCGACATTTTATTAGCCATGTTTGTTTCCTGAATCTGGATGATTGTAAAATAAAAACTTGACAACAATAGTGTGATATTTTTTTTCCATTTTTTTAATTTATTTCATTTACGTGTTTCAAGTTTATACTCTTTTTTATTTATTTATTTCACTTACGTACCTTTAGGGTTTGTTTGGTGTAGGGTTACCAAGAGAATCAAACGATCATAATATTCCCATCGGCTCATTTCACATCCAAAGGGGAGGTTTCAAATATTTTGATATATAGACCTTCTTTTTCATCCATTCATATTAGTCACTTTTTGTCCTCTCAATTTATCAATCACATATTTTATTTGCTTATAAAATAATACAAGTAAATTAAATTAAAATCTTGAAATCATACCTTACATCTAATTATAAAAACAAAATACTACCTCCGTCCCAAAATTATTGTTCATGTTTGACTTTTTAAGTCTTTCTTTTGCAACTTTTACTCTAAATATTTGTGTTTGTGTTATATAATACTTGATAGAAATTTATACCAATAAAAATACATTTAAAATGCAATCCATTCATATATTTTGCATCAAGTATTACCTAACACAAACAAAAATACTTAAGGTCAAAGTTGAAAAGGATAGACCGAAAAAGTTAAATGTGGACAATAATTTTGGGATGAAAGGAGTATTATTTTTCAAACATCCATACTTATTTCTATTCCACCCTTATATCAAACGGTTGGGTGAAATTGTTTTGTGTAATTATTAAATGCTACATGATCACATCGTTATCCATCTAAAAGCATTCACAATAATGGCTTTAAAAAAAGCTTCATAAAAAGAAGAGGAAGTTTAGGTTTTCTTTATCATGGGAGGGAAGAGATCTAGTGAGAAGAGAAAATCAAATGAGAAGAGTGAGAAATATTCATGGCCACACATTTCAAATAAGGAAAAAAGAATTAAGTGGAGATGCATCTACTTTTGTAGGTGCATCTAAAATGTGTGGTTGTGGTTTCTTCTCATCCTTCTCATTTTAGTTTTATTTCTCATTTGATCCTTACTCTATCATGGGATACATATTTTACGCTTAGGTGGATTGAAAAGGTTTAAAATTTTGGAGTAGTTTCAAAAAACTTTACTTTTTAAAAAAATTATATTTTTCAAATATAAATGCCATCAATGTTATTATTATAAGTAAATTGCAAAAAGCGTCCCTAAAGTTTGGCCCGTTTGCATGTTTCATCCCACACATTTCAAAACTGCAAGGATCGTCCTGAAAGTTAACCTTTGGGGCATATTTCATCTTTTTGGAGCATAAATCGTCCCAAATATTTTGAAATGTTAGTGACAAAACATGCAAACGGGCTAAACTTTATGGGCGATCCTTGCAGTTTTGAAATGTATGGGACGAAACATGCAAATTGGCCAAATTTAAGGACGATGTTTGCAATTTACTCTATTATTATTGTAATAGGGGTGATTCCATAATTATATAAGAGGCATTATAAACCTTTAAAAGCTTCATACATAGTGTAAATGGAATTAAAAATCAAATTCTATAGCTTGTAAATAGATTTAAAAAGCTTCACAATAATGCTTTAAATTCTAGTCTTTGTTTTGGATTATAAGTAAATTAACAAATACAAAATGAAAGAAAAATTATGGCTAAGTTGTGATCATATCTGAAACTTGCTTATTACGCCATTAGTAATTAGGATTTTTTTTTTCTTTTTTCTTTTTTTTTGAACTACGATTGTCATTAGACAACAAAAACTCTTTAGCAATGAGCTAGAAGAGAAATTACAAAGGCTTATTTAGCTAAGAGTTCCAACAATTAACTTTACGACTTCTACATTTAAGCCAAGAGAAAGAAAAAATACGAATGGAATAAAAAAGGTCACATTTTCTCATAGGATGAGCATTAAAAGTAACCCTATTTCGATATCGTCATAAGACCCACAAAGAAGCCGTAGAGATGACATACACATTGTCATAAGCGTTCTTTGAAGCTCTCCAATCATCAATCCACTGCAACCAATCGAACCAAGAGAAAAAGGAAGGCATATTAATATTGGTCCACACTCGAATGACACGCCTTAATCCATTAGTTTTTATTTGGGTAGTGTGGATGGTGGTCCTTAGCCACTCTTGACTCTTTGGTTCAATAGCTTGACTGAAAGGGCACCCATCTTGTCTCTATATAGCTACTTTCTAAAGACAAGATAAAATGATTATAAATTGTAAAATCTCGAATTCACAGTTGTATGAATACAAGTTCATATTTGGAATGCATTCTCAGAAAAGTTACATCTCCTGATAAGAAAATAAGACTTGTCACTATGGAGGTTGAGCATCACCAGGTGGTGGCCTCCACCATACACAAATCCTATAGTATCCTCACCACCGCCGCGTGGTGATGGGTTTTTCTTCTTATTTTTGGTGGTCTCAATCTCAGAAGGGATTCCAGGTAAACATGTATAACGGTCAAGAAGTAGGGCCTTCAAACGGTTACTTTCACATTTATTAAATTTTAGCATTTTATTTAACTATACATTCATACCCCATCATTTTTATTCATAACTTCAAACATCATCTTTCTTAATTACAACATTATACAACTCAAACAAGATATTTATTGTTGCTCATTTTTCAAATGAACTTCGAATCACTAATGCTCACAGACTAATTAATCGGAAGAAGTTAATACTATGAACATGTCATTTTTTTAAAGTGTGGCGTTGTTTATTAAGAATAAACGAAAAGGTGAAATTTCTCAAAGTATATGAAACATCGTAAGTAGTGATCGTTATGGTGCTCATGGTCGTTTAATCGACGCTTATTTTAGTGAGCATCCGGTGTAGTTATGTACGACGCATATACATTCCGTAAGAGGTTCTGAATGAGTTGACAACTGTTCACAAGTATAGTTGAAGATTTAACTAATCATTATGCATGAATTCTTACATAATAATATTGATTGTATCGGAAGAGAAGTCATTCGGCGTTGATGAAGTGCACTTTTGCAATTTGTCGACTTGCATACGACACCGTTCCTGGAGCCCTTAATGAATATTTGCAAATTGGTGTAATAACTTTTCGTGATTCTATTGAGATTTTTTGTAAGCCTGTTATTGAAATCTATGGAGCAGAGTATCTACGGAAACCTATATACACCGATGCTATCAGCTTTATTGTTTTCATGAAGAAAGCACGGGTTTTCAGGAATGTTAGGAAGCCTTGATTATACGGATTGGGAGTCGTTTGATTGTCCAAATGCAAATTGCGAACAATATTGTAGCTGTGATCATAGTTCGAATCCATTCATTTTGTTTGAAGCCATTGCGTCACTAGACTTATAGATATGTTATGATTTCTTTGGTAATTTTGAAGCGAACAACGACATCAACGTTATGTGATATGCCTCATCATCAAAAGTTAAAATAAATTTCTTTGTCGGCTGAATAGGTACCTGTATTTGTTATAATAATTTTTAAAATTCGTTGTTCATATTAATAATAAAAAAATTAATTTTTTATAATTCTAGAAAATAGAAAACACGAAGTTAATAAATCACTTTTACTTGAAAATGCAATAAAGATTAATAATAGGAAATTGTACTATTAATCAAAGAGTAATATTTTGTCTTCTTTTGAAAATTTACATAAATAGTCACTGAGCTTTAACTGCCCTTGCAAAATAGGTCATTGGGGACTAACGATGTAACAAAAAATAGTTATCATTAACCAAACGTGTAACAAAAATTTACATGAACTGTCCATTTAAACTACCTTTCATTGCGAAAATCATCAAAGTTCTTAAGATTTAACTTCTGTTACAAAATAGGTCCTCGAGGACTAATGATGCCACATAAATCAATTTTTAGGGACCATATTCGTAACATAAATATACACAACTAGTCCCTTTAGACTACCCTTAGCTGTGACAATCATCCCTATGTGAATTACGTAAGTAATCTTTTATTTGGTTTTGTTTATTTGTTTTGCATGTCTTTTTATGTTTTTCGTGGTTGTTCTAGTTGTTGGTAGCTAGGTGTTTATTTATGGCATGTCATAAATGATTTAGTAGTTGTTCAAGTAGTTACTTGAGGTTAATGTGGCGTTGCAGCTATATTCCATTGTACTTTAAAAGGTTTTTTGGTTATTATATTTTACCAGGGTGGAAGTTCCCTTTTACCCAAAACATTATGAAATGCATTCTTAAGGACCAAACATGTAACTTAAACTTACCTTTTGCTGGTAGTGATACAACTGGTGGTAATTTTTAGTGATGTGGGTATGAAGAATGTGGAATAGGAGACTGCTAACCAACCAGGAAGGAATACGTCTCCCATGCAACCTATGAATGGTGTGAAGTGTGAACGATGGCATTGTTACAAGTGCAACTTGTAAAAGTTTCGAGGAGGTCATTTAAAATGTGGCTTCTAATCTAAAGACATCATCCTTTGCTACGATTGTTAATAGTGAAACTCCTACAAGCAAGGTTAAATTTCGTCTCATAGAAACGAATGATAAACCGAATGATGCTGACTTTATGATTTAATAACAGATTTGCTAATACTTTATATGGTTACTTTATTGGCAAAAGGGTCTCACTTCTCGTTGTGCAACATTTTGCTAAAAGCATGTGGACTAAATATGGTATTCAACGTATAATGATGAACAAGGTTTTTTCTTCTTTAAATTCTCAACTAAAGAGATCATGGAGGCTGTTTTGCTTAATGTCCCGTGTATGATTCGTACGGTTCTGATTATTCTCAAAACTTGGTCAACGAATGTGTGTCTAGAAAAAGATGATTTGAAAAGGATCACGGTTTGGGTAAAATTTCATGTTGTCTTTATGGCTGCTTACACAGGTGATGGTTTAAGTATGATTGCATCGAAACTGGACACGCCCATGCTTCTTAATTCATATATGATTACAATATGTGAGGATTCATGGGGGTAGGAAGAGCTATGCTAGAGCACTTATCGAGTTACATGCTGAAAATGAGTTCAAAGATTGTTAGTGGTCGTTTAACCTTTTTGGATCAACTTGGTTACAACCGAAGGACCATTAAAGTTGAGTACGAGTAGTGGACAACCCGTAAGATGTAATTCATGTAAGATTTTTGTCACACGGATAGCCAATGTGTGATGAATGCTACTTCCCGAAACCTAATATCCCATCAAATAATATTGTTGCACCAAATACGGAACAAGTGGATGGTTATACTGTGGTTAGATGAAAGTGTTCAAAGACTAAGAAATTTGAAAATCGACCTACTGGAAAACAAGTAAAGATGAACGCGAGGTCTTCACCTAAGGATAAATCTAATAGGGCTTCTACTTCTAAACAATCAGCTGTGGTTGGGAGCTCAGTGAAAACACGTGATTCATTTGTCGTACTTAGTGACTTAGATGTGGGAGAAAAGGGTAATAATGAGACTGTCCAAGTAGATGAGGGTCAATTGCTTAACAAGGATCCCCTTATAACGACTAGTTCACTTGATGTAACTATATTAGTAGACTTGAGAAAGAAGGTGAATGAGGTGTAAAAGGTAAATGAGATTACTCTTTCTATTGTGAGACCAGTCGTTACTAAACATATAAGTTCTTCGAGTTTTAATGCTGAAAAGATAGCGAGGGTGAAGTGGAACACGTTTTTGATGAAACTAGGACTTTTATAGCTTTTAAGTCAAGTGACATTGGATAAGGGACTAAGAGCTTATATGAACGCTAGAAAAAAAATGAGGATGATGATCCATATGATTCATATGATGATGATGATGAGTACAATGCTCATGATATAACCAAAGATCAGTTGGCTTTCTGTGACGTTTGGGATATCAAGATTCGCGGTTGGAAAATGTGGTAGGTTATGTTTTGAGTCAAATGTAATCTACTTATAGTCGTTACTTCATTCATAGAAGTAGTTTTGCTTTTTATTTTAGCCTTACCGCCTATGAAATGGGCTGAGATGTGGGATTTNAAAAAAAAAAAAAAAGCTAATTGCACCATGTAGTTTAATTACATGTTCTTGAAAAAAATCATCCATAAACTTGTATTTTTTGTGAAAATAAATGTTTACCTAACTAAATTTTATGTTTTAGCTCAAATTATGTAATTCGACCCTAAATACTACTTTTGTAACTTAAATTGAGATAAATAGTCCTTGACATATCGAAAATCATCTGTAAGTTTAAAATATAAAAATTATTTGTATAAACTTAAAACATGTTTGGAGTACAAAATAAAAATCGATGTAAGTGAGATCTTAAACGTAGATTTTTGGACGTAAAAATGTTGGAACAAAAGGTGGTTTTTTGGGAAACATGCTATAAAAAGATTTATTTATTTATTATTGTTATTATTATTATTATTAGTATTATTATTATTATTATTATTATTATTATTATTATTATTATTATTATTATTATTATTATTTTGGTAGAAGGGTTACCCCGATAAAATATTATTACTCTAAAAAAACAATTAAGTATAACAAATGTGGATGAGTTTCATATCTCAACTCAAAAAGGCAAAACAAAAGATTAAAAAGATATTTAACAAAGTACGTACATTTAAAAGTAGAGAGTTGATATATCCACAGACCCTTCATAAAAATAAATTCACAAAGATGATTTGTCATATTTTGATTGGTTGTAGCAAAAAGGAGAGGAAGAAAACATATACAAACACACCAATCAAAAGAGACAAATCATCTTTGTGAATTTATCTTTTTGAAGTATTTGTGGATGTAACAGTTCTCTTAAAAGTATTTATACTCTAAAACCTCATGCGAGACGAGCTTTTCAGCATCCAATCCATGATCGTGAATACAGACTATCTTGTTGACATCTTATCAAATTTGGCTAATTAAAAATAAAATATTAGCCATGTTTATAAACTCCTAATCTGCGTTGACATTCTAATCTCTTATGCCTTTGTGTTTGTCGACTCTGTCCGGTGATGATGCCTATCACTCGAAGGAACCCACAATGCGTAAAAAAAGACATCATATTTTGATTAGGTAAAGGATGTCGTTAAATGTTGTTTCTGTTGACTTTCTTTGGGGCATTTTTGATGAATTTGAGCAAATCAATACAACTTGAGATACTTTCATAGTTTCATGTGAATTTTGCAATTATTATGGTTTTCATGTGATGTTGTTCCTTAGTTTCTCTGATTTTGCTTTTCGTATTGATCGAATCAACACAACGTAGGAGTCATCACCGTAGATCATCATCGTCGCTGTTATAGGAGTCGCCAATGACGAGGATGCAGGAGACAAGGCAGTAGACGACGATGATGGCTGTTAAATAATACTCTTCTTAATTTTATGAGTTTTATACTCTTGATTTTATAAAAAGAAGAGAGAATTAAAGACATATTTTGTTAATTATTTTTTAAAAAAACCATGGTCATTTAAAAACTCGGAACAAAAGTGACTCGAGAAACATGATTTTAAATACGAACTAATTCTACTATTTGATAAAACCCAACCGTTGTTCCAAAACCCTTTCTTTCCTAAAAGTAGGAGTAATTGAGCAGTGATTCTATATTTATATGATGATACTGTATTATACTATATATGAAAAAAAGAGTTAGGTACGTGTTTTTTACAAGAGAAATGATACATAGGCCTAAAAATAGACCTAAAAGTGGACCTAAACACATGTGGCATGATTCTGATGGGTTGTTAAATAAGTGGGTCCCTGTCTGCAGCCATCAGGATCATGCCACATGTTTTTAGGTCCACAATTAGGTCTATTTTTAGGTCCATGTATCATTTCTCTTTTTACAAACATCTTATTGAAGACTCTAGATGTTAGATGCGACAAACAGAAATGTGTACCTTCCTGTGACAATTAAAAGTGGTTCCCGCCTAGATTGTCCTCTTTACACATGCATGAAATCCTTATAAATTGGAGCTCATTCACGGACCAATACACTCACAAACACTCCTCTTCTTTCTTTACTATAATGCCATCTTCACTCCTACTTTCCACCACTTTCACTACCTCTTCATGCACACCAACATCTACGTTCACTAACACACCATTCATCACCCAACCATCCTTCAAGACTCGAACCAAGCAAGCATATGGGTTCAGAGTCTCATGCAAAGCTTCACCAGAAGACAATGAAAACCAACTCATACTACCCGAAACACAAAAGCTTATACTTCCCGATAATGTAGACCGAAGGAAACTTCTTGTGGGGCTTGGTGGACTCTATACCGCTTCTAACATCGCTTCCTTGCCTTCAGCATTGGCTAATCCCATAGAGACTCCGGATATTGATTCTGCGAAATGTGATGAAGTAACATCCGGCATTAGGGACTACCCGAACGCTGTAAGGCCTCGATTATGTCGCCCTCCAAAAACAGGAAAGGCTGTTAAAAATTATGAACTTCCTAAAGATGGAGCGGTCAGGATGAGATGGGCTGCACATGATAATAGCGATGAAAAGACGTATAAAGAGAACGTGGAAAAATATAAGCTGGGCATACATTTGATGAGGGAACTCGACAAAACAAATCCAAAACACCCGCACAGCTTCTCTCAACAAGCTAAGATTCATTGTGCTTACTGCAACGGAGGTTACACTCAGGTCGGTTTCCCTGAAAAGATTCTTCAGATTCATAACTCGTGGCTGTTCTTTCCGTTTCATCGCTGGTACCTTTATTTCTATGAGAGAATAATTGGGAAGCTGATTGGTGATGATACTTTTGCTTTACCGTACTGGAATTGGGACAATCCCCCAGGAATGACAATTCCTGAAATATTTATACCCGAAAAAGATGATTCGGCTGAATTTAAGAACAAAAACCCTATCTTTGACAAATACCGGGATGCAAGTCATCTCCCACAGGTAGTAAATCTTTTCTTCAATCCATCTTCCCAACCTAAAGGAAGTGAACAAGACCGTAAAAGACAGATATCCTGCAATCTTGGTATGGTGTACAGAGATTTGATCAGTAACGCAACCGACTGGGAAGGATTCTGTGGAGGAAAATACGCAGCTGGGGATGGAGAGCCTGTAGGTCTTCAGGGGTCTGTGGAAGGAAACTCTCACACTGCTGTACACGTATGGGTGGGCGACCCAACACAGCCTAATGGAGAGGACATGGCTAACTTTTATTCTGCAGGGTATGATCCTTTGTTCTACGTCCACCATGCAAACGTTGATCGTATGTGGAAACTATGGAAGGATTTGAAGAAGGA
>LBNU01016799.1:132045-147087 GCA_014162995.1 Artemisia annua | reverse complement strand
ACTAACTTGTATTGGATTTTTGCTATTCAATATTACTATCAATATTTTTAGTTACTTTTATAC
Organism: Artemisia annua; assembly: GCA_014162995.1. Lineage (NCBI taxonomy): Eukaryota > Viridiplantae > Streptophyta > Magnoliopsida > Asterales > Asteraceae > Artemisia > Artemisia annua. The sequence goes on along the minus strand of LBNU01016799.1, from coordinate 147,024 downwards.
GATAAAGATAGGATTATAAAGTTGTGATTAAGCTTATCTTAATTGAAAATTTTATAACTAATTACTAGTAACATTCACCACAAGAATTCTTTAGTTTTAGGAACGACAATTGTTGTCCCTAAAGTAGCCATGGGCCTACTTTCGGTCCACTTTTTCCACCTAGTTTTTAGTAAAACTTTGTGAGATCCGCGCATTTTAGAGTTGACATTGTTGTCCCTAAAGTGTTTTACATTGAATTAATTTTTATTCTTGTTAAAAAAGTTTTGAAACAAAATAAAATACATATTTAAAAGTTTAAAAGTTTATGGATGACAATGTCGACCTTAATAATTTACCCAAACTTTAATAATCTTGATTTTATTAAGAAAAAGTAGTAAAAATATTAAAATAGATTTTCACTAAAAAAAAGTTTAAAAATATTAACTACATTTTTTAAAATTTTAAGAACGACTTTCGTTTCTAAAATTTTAATCCAATTAATTAATTTTTATTTTATTAAAGAAAAGTTTTAAAAAAGATTAAGGATAAATTTTTATTAATTTAAAAAATTTGTAAAGGCTTAGGGACGGCGAATGTCGTCCCTAATAAGTTACTCCAATTGATTATATGTTTTAATTTGATTTTATTTTATTAAAAAAAATTAAAAATATTAAAAACATATTTTCATTAAATAAAATTTTCTGTAAACGTTTAATGACTACATTGTCGTCCCTTTATCATAATGCCAATTTAATATGTTAAAATTAATTTAAAAAAAATATGTAAATTAATTTTGGTAGTTAAAATTGATACTTTACTATTTATTAAGATAATTTCGGTATTGTAACTAATTCCACATAAACCCAACATCCCGCCCATTTATGGTTCAAAATGCATCAAGTTTGGATAGAAATTATGGTTTGCTAGCCAGTTGCAGTTACATTGCTGAGAAGCAGGTCAAAAATAACTTTTGTTGGGCTGTTGATAAACTTATTCTTGCAGCATCAGTGTATTACATCTGGCAAGAAAGAAACAAGAGATTGTTTAAAGGTGAAAGTAGAAATATGGAAAGTGTGGTAACTTGCATCAAAGATAGTGTGAAAACAAAGTTACTGACTCTTAAGGTCAAAAAATCTATAAAAGCTCAGATGATTGCTAATAAATGGGGATTGCAGTGGAATAACAAAGGATTGTTTGAAGCTTGTTAGGTGGTATTGGTTCATGAGTATTGGTGATGAAGTATTTGTTGAAGTATATGGAAAGTATTAAGGAGTGTTTGGCAGAAGTCAAGGACAATTTAAGATCTATAATGCAGTGTGTGATTATAATGAACCTGTATTATTATGGTTTTTACCATGTTCTTAGCCTTTTATCATTGGATAAAGGATAAGAATTTTAGATCAGAAATATGATAGATGGCTTTGTATCTTGGTACTTAATGGCTACAACACTTCTAATTGCTATTTGGGTCAATTGGTCTGGAGAAGAAATTGTATCCAATAGTCAGGTTAGATGTTGTATTCTATTAAGTGCCATAAAGTAAGTTTCCTATCATGGAGGGTATCTGATCTAGGAGGGGGTGTAAGTAGAGTTGAATTGAGAGTGATGCAAGATGGCACTTCATGGTCTTCTCTTTACATCCCCATAGGAGGACTGGTTGGTTACTTCCTCAAGGTGTGTGTTCCCAAACATTTGAAGCCATTCTAGAGATGGAAATGTAGAATGTTTGGTAGAGCCCTTGACTGGAGGGGATATGGTTCCTAGTGATGCCTCTTCTTTGCTCTGTTTTTGAGTACTGTGGTGGCAGGTTGAGTGCTCTAAATGGAGAAAGGAGGGGAAATGTAGCTAGATGGTATGGTGCATAGTGGTGAATTTGATTCCTGTGGCTTGGTGTTGCTGGAATAAGTTGTTTGCTGGTGTTTCAGAATGTATAGTTACCTGCTTTGTTTCAGAATGTATTGTAGTTCTTTGTATCTGATTTGGGGAGTGTCCAAATCAGTTTTGTAGAATTATGATGTAATCTTTTTGAGTATTAATATAATTCACCCTTTTGCAAAAGAAAAATAATAAAAAATAAATAAAAAATAAAAAATAACATCCCGCCCATTTCACAAGCCATTTCAAAAAAACTTAGCAACTAAATGCTAGTTGAATAACTGTAAGGAAGCTAACTAAATGCTAGTTGAATGTGCATGATAATGCTAGCTATTGACTTAACCATTTACTTTAAATTATGTGGTACCTAAATGCCTTGACTAGTTATTACAACTTATTAGCCTTGCATATAAGCTTATCCAAAATACGAAAAGAAAAGCAATTAACCTCATCGGGAAAACTTAGCAAAACTCTAAATTTGTTGAGAAAAAATCATTTAGTTTAATAGAATTTAATTGTCATATTTTAAATTTATGAAAATAGCACTGTTTTGTTAGCCTGTATAAGAATGTTTTCTTGCATGGTGATTTATCCAGATAGTTTATATGCATCATCCTCTGGGGTTTCGGGATTCTGTGCCTCTTGATTACGTGTGTTTATTACATCGGTCTCTTTATGGGCTCAAGCAGGCCCCTAAAGCTTGGTTTAAGTGATTTGCATCTTATATTACTTGGGTTGGATTTCATTATAGTCATTGTGACTCATCATTATTTATATACAGACAGGAGACGAATATTGCTTATCTGTTGTTATACGTTGATGATATTGTACTTACTGCTTCCTCTAAATTTTTGTTGCAGCAGATCATTCGTTCATTACATCAGGAGTTTTTCATGACAGACCTCGGTTCTCTTAATTATTTATGGGGATTTCTGCTAATTAGCTGTGATTCTATAAGATTGTTTTTATCTTAGCGCAAATATGCTGTTGAGATTCTTGAGAGAGCATATATGGCTTCTTGTAATCCCGGAATCCTGTTGACACTGAATCTAAACTGCGGGATGATGGTGATCCCGTATCTGATCCGACTTTATATCGGAGTTACAAATTCTCTTCAGTATCTCACCTTTACTCGCCCAGATATATCTTATGCCATTAAGCAAGTTTGCCGTTATATGAATGATCCTCGAGAGCCTTATTTCCTGGCTCTCAAACGGATTCTGCGGTATGTTCGGAGTACCTTAACTATGGGTTACAGTTGTTTGCTTCTTCTACTTCATCATTGGTTGCTTATTCAGATGTAGAATGGGTTGGCTATCCTACTACTAGGAGATCGACTTCCGGGTAGTATGTCTTTCGTGGCAACAACCTTCTCTCTTGGTTCTCTAAGCGCCAACCGACGCTTTCTCGTTCTAGTGCAGAGGCCGAGTATCGTGGTGTTGCCAATGATGTTGCTGAAACTTGTTGGTTACGGAATTTACTTCGTGAGTTTTAGACACCTTTGTCTTCCGCTACGCTTGTTTACTGTAATAACGTTAATGTTATTTATTTATCTTGCAATCCCATTTAGCATCAGCGTACGAAGCACATTGAGATTGACATACATTTTGTTCGAGACTTAGTTGATGCTGGTCAGGTTCGGGTTCTTCATGTTCCTTCACGTTTTTAGTACGCGAACATTAAAGGATTGCCTGCAGCTCTTTTTGAGGAGTTTCACACCAGTTTGAGCGTCCAAAGTCCTCCCTCCAACCGCGGGGGAGTGTTAGCCTGTTCATCTGTAATGGGCTCAAGCCCACCTCTAGAATATTCTATGTATCGTTATACATTGTAGTGAGATATCAATCAATGAGACATGAATGACAAACAATCATTATCATATCACAATACCCACTTACATGTTTTTGATATCACATATGGAGAAGCATGAAAGTCTTGTTGCTATCAAAAACAGTTAATTTCATTGTCCCTCGCACCTGCAAAGATCAACTTGGCTGTAGCTCTTAATTAATACACCAATATTATGGGTTCACTTTTAGTTGGTTCTATAGATCCGGAGTAAGGTCAAGTGATTTCTGTTTTGCACTGGAAGTGAAAAATTCAGTTGGTTAGACGGGTTAGGAAATGGGTCGAAACGCGTAATTCTGGTACAGCTCAAAGCTACCTCTTGAACCATTTTACCCGATCTTTGAAGTCATCAATTTAAAGCTAGGCGTTCAATACAGTGTACTTCATCTACAACGTATGTTGAATATTAAACATCTTTCAATAAAAACAAATGCCGTAAATCATTATAAGTACAATCAATTAGTCAAGACAAAGTTGTAACTTTCACGAAACGAACGGAGATTCTCAGGGTCAGAAGTATTTCAACTTGAAGGATTATATTGTTAAACACAATATAAACTAACAATGTTAGTTATCCTAAACTTTTTTATTTTTATTTATTTTTTATTTTTTCCCCTCCCCCTACAAGAAAGTAAATGTGAGGCTATTAAGGTAAGCATCGTCCCTTCAACAGAATTTAAAGTAAACGTCAAAGTAAAAACTTTGTCTAATTGTAAATTTGAAAGACCAAGCCCAAGGTCGACTCTATAAAACAAATATAAATATAATACTAACAGAATTGTTTAAATAAAATGCTTATCATGAGATCATAATTAAACAGATTTAGCAAATATAATCTAATAGAATTGTTTGAATATAATGCTTATAATGGGATCACATTTAGACACATTCAACAAATAAAAGCTATCTCAGTTTTTCGACATGACAAACCAACTCTGCACTAAAAGTTGCTAAGGTTTTAATTTCATAAGCTCGACGGTTCATAAGTATCATTTGTGTCCAAATTTTGGTTCATAATCAAAATCCAACTCTGCTTTCAGAAATTCTTGTTACGCTTTTACCTAATCTGGTTTGGCGTTGATACAATTTTGGTTTAAGGCCAATGTCAAATAAACCACCAAACAAATTGATCCAGTTGAAGAACGAACTCCGGTTCGATTCTTCACTTTCACAAAAGCTAGTGTCTTGGAAGCCAAGTGCCACAGATTGCTGTTCATGGAAAGGTGTTACATGCAGCATTGATGGTCAGGTTATTGGTCTAGACTTACGCAATGAAACAATATCAGGTGGAATCGATGATTACAGTGTTCTTTTCAGCCTAGATAGTCTTGAAAGCCTGAATCTTGCTGAAAATTACTTCAATTTCACAAAGATTCCTACAAGATTTGGAAGTCTTGCAAGTTTGTTGCATTTAAACTTGTCGAATTCGATGTTTTCAGGCCAAATTCCAGAAGACCTGTCGCAACTGACAAGGCTGGAAGTTGTTGATCTCTCTTCACGTTTCTCCTACAGAATTCACTCACTGAAACTCGAGAACCCAAGTTTAGCCACACTTGTTCGCAACCTCAACTTTTAGGCCCTTTAGACGAGTCCCTTCAAAAGCTGCAATCACTTTCGGTAATTCGTCTGGCTTCAAACGATCTGAGTGCTCCAGTTCCGGATTTCTTTGCAAATTTCAAGAATCTGACAATATTGAATCTTGTAGCTTGTAACTTGATTGGAACATTTCCCAAAAATGTCCTCCAGTTGCAAAAGTTGCAGAGTCTTGATTTATCAATAAACACAAATCTTAACGGCTCTCTACCTGAGTTTCCAGTGAACAGAGCTCTTCAGAGTTTAGTGACCAGCGGAACAACCTTTTATGGTGGAATACCATAATCTATTGGAAATCTAAAGAATTTATCAAGAATTGAGCTGAACAGGAGTAATTTCACTGGGAGAATACTGAAATCATGGAAAAACTCACCTACCTATCTTACATTCACTTATCATCAAACAAGTTTGTTGTCTCGGTTTCACAGGTTTGGCTTGGAGCCAATTAGGTTTGAGGATTTGCTTATAATTGACCATGATGTTTGTGCAATAACAGAAATGTAAAAAAAATGATAAAAACTTGGACAAATAATACTTTGATATATTGAAACTGTAAAAGGTAAAAGTTAGTTACATTTGACTCGATCCTAATGCTTATATATTAGAATGAAACGTTGTGTCTTAACACATAGACCATCACAAAGTTTCATGTTAACTAAATAAACTGTCAAATAACTGTCATTAACTAAACGGGTGTTTGGGTATAGGTTTAACCCAGCCCATACATATTTTACCCGATTGACCCATACAAACTTAAAATACATATTATAACTAATCTAACAACATTAAGGCAATTACTAGGCTACATCTCCTTCCTAATTACTTAATGTTGTAATCCTTATGCTGTTTGCTGTTTTCCTTTCAAGTGATGACAACAAAGTCTTCACTGTCTTCATCTGTGTATTCACTTGCTGTCTTGCATTCCTCCTTATCCACTTCCATCTCAGTCCTGCTTCTTTTCTTTGGTGATTCATCCATTGCATCTTCCAAGTCTGCATCAGGCTGTGGTTCAATGTCTGCAACACCTTTGCCATTTTCTTCCACAACTGCCTTTCCTTGCCTTGCTCTAAGTGCATCTTCATAATAGATTTTCACCAAGCTTATGTATTCCTTGTAACATTCCTTGACTGCTTCTTGTTCTTCACTTGCTAATCCTAAGAGTTTTGCAACTATATTCCAATTGTTTGTTGAGTGTGATATGCCATATATCCACCCAGATTCCATCAACCCAATTTAATACAAATCCCAACAAGTCTACTTTTGTCACTCCAATAATGGGTGGCAAGTTCCTAATAACACACTGTCTCATAATCCCAAATAACATTCCAGCCAATTTCCATAACCTTTTACTTATAATTCCCAGTTTGCATAACTAATTGTCTATCTTGATCAAATCCAAATGAATGAGTCTAGGGAAAGTAATTTACCTTCATTGCATACAAGGTGCCAATTCAAAACTGAGATAATCATGATCTATGTAATCATGTGATTTCTGTTGATCCATATGAAGTTCTTCCAACCCCTTTGATCAATGAACATTCTTGCTTTCAATGTCTAATGACCTTAAATAATTATCCGAAGAATCTGTTATGACTTGTGACTATGCTCTCATCATCTTTGGTCTTCCATTAAAGTGTCATCATTTCAGAATTTTCCAACTATCAAACATATTCTTAATTTGCATTTTTCTGTCCACAAGTGATTATATACCCTTGTTCTTCAAGTTGTTCCATGATTAGAACATTTAATGTCACTTCAGGAGTATCATAACACATTTGCAATACAATATCACCATCTGCAGTACCCACAACTGCTTCACCACTCAATAGGAAATAAATAAATTTCCTTTATCCTCTTCCAACACCTTCTACTTTGAACCTTTATGTACATCCTTTTAAACAAATGTTTTCCATAGGGGAACTATGTTTTTTATAGGCAGAACTGACATACCAAATATTGTCCAACTTCCCTTATTCAGATCCTTCAATCATGTAGTCTGTGAGAACGTGTACGATGTTTTCTTGATATTTTGCTTTTCCATGGTACTCTTGAAATGAAGGAATCAAACTTGTTGTAATGTCTGGATTTCTCTGTGTTTGTATCTTGGTACATAGGTAATTTTCCTTTCTTCTGTGGACACTTTCTGAATACATGACCACGTTTCCTGCATATGTAGCATCTTGGCCTTTTATCTTTATGTTTGAGACTGCTTGGTTCCCCTCTTTCCTTATGTTTATTCTGCATATTTGTAGAATTGAAAGTGACAATCTCTTCCATTTTTTCTTTCAGCATTCTTTTTGCTTCAGGGGAGATTTTTGTTTTGTTCTTGTCCCAAATGGACGTATGAGTTTGCAAGGGTTCTTGGTTGGATGAGTTTGTGGTTTTGATGTTGTATCTGGTATCATGTTGTGTAGGCTCCAACCAGGAATCAGAGAACGTGCTCTGATACCACTGTTGTCTCGGTTTCACAGGTTTGGCTTGGAGCCAATTAGGTTTGAGGATTTGCTTATAATTGACCATGATGTTTGTGCAATAACAGAAATGTAAAAAAAATGATAAAAACTTGGACAAATAATACTTTGATATATTGAAACTGTAAAAGGTAAAAGTTAGTTACATTTGACTCGATCCTAATGCTTATATACTAGAATGAAACGTTGTGTCTTAACACATAGACCATCACAACGTTTCATGTTAACTAAATAAACTGCCAAATAACTGTCATTAACTAAACGGGTGTTTGGGTATAGGTTTAACCCAGCCCATACATATTTTACCCGATTGACCCATACAAACATAAAATACATATTATAACTAATCTAACAACATTAAGGCAATTACTAGGCTACAAAGTTGACCGGCCAAATCCCGTCATGTTCAAGAATCTTACGTATATTTACCTCTCGAGGAACAGTTTATCAGGGATGATCCCATCTACGTATTTCCAAGATCGTCAGAGTCTTATTTCAGTTGATCTAAGATTCAATGGTTTTGATGGAAGCATACCTTCCTCTTTGTTCTCTCAGCCAAAACTGCTAAAGTTACAGCTTTCCAACAACAATTTTGATGGTGTAATTCCTCACATTTCTACGGCATCGGAATCCTTGTTGAATATTCTTGATTTGAGCAGTAACAAACTAGATGGAGAAATTCCCAAGTCTTTTTTTAAACTTAGATTTCTTAATATTCTCTTACTATCATCAAACAACCTGAGTGGTGTAATTGAAACTAGAGATTTTCAGGGCAACCTAATGATTCTTGATCTTTCATTCAACAATTTTTCGTCATAACAAGCAGCAACAGCTATATCGTGTCTCACCTTCCAAAGTTAAGCTCGTTGTATTTGGCTTCGTGCAATCGTAAAAGGTTCCCTGATCTACGAAACCTCTCAAATTTAATAACTCTTGATTTTTCAGACAACAAAATTCATGGAGAAATACCAAATTGGATATGGGAAGTAGGGAATGGAGGATTGTCTTATCTGAACCTTTCTTATAACAACTTAACTTCTGTCCAAGAGCCCTACACTTTCCCCAGCTTAAAGAAAGCGGGGTTATCTATAAAAACATAGAGGGTGAAAACTGAAATTTTAATAACAAACCGAAGTTCTTCTCACTTTCGATAATCATTCGACAAACACAAAAGACGACTAAGAAAACTGACGACACCAAAAACTAAAAAAACCGAACGGTGACTAATAATACTTTCATTCAACATCGCTCAATCTTATTAATCAAAGGTATGTTTTTCGGTTTGTATATTAATCTATTACTTATTAATTTATCTACCAATCTAGGGTTTTTGTTTTTTCGGTAGTTAAGTTACGGGTTTGTGTTATTGTGCTTTAGTTTATGTGGTATGGCTTATTTTCCGTGATTACTTTTGCTGCAATTTCGTGTCAATTTGCTAGATCATTGATAATAGTGGTGGTCAGTTTGGCGGCGAAGGTACTTTATCGCATTCGTGTTTATTGATTAGCGATTCGGATACCGCCAAAAAGCGCTACCTTCATCGACTATTCAGACAATCTTTTTAACTCGTGACTCTCGGAAAGCATTGGGAGAAACCTCACCTTTGCCTATTTTTTATCGGTATCTAAAAATTTGCTCACCGGGTTGATCCCGGACACATATGCAATGCTATCTTTCTTAAGGTCCTAAATTTGTCAAACAATCGTTTAAATGGAACGATACCACAATGTTTGATTGAATTTGGTGGCGATTTCGAGATACAGAAAGTGGGAAACAATTTGATTGAGTTTGTTGGCAATCTCGGGGTATTAAATTTGGGAAACAGACGTCTAAGTGGTCAAAAGAGGGAACATTCTCAAGCAGCTGTCGCTTGACCACTCTAGATCCCACGATCCCTTGTCAACTACACAATGCTAGAAGTGTTAAACCTCGGAAAAAACAAGATAAACGACACTTATCCTTGTTTTTTGGGTACCAATACTAACTTGCGTGTCCTTGTTTTGCGATCCAACATGCTCCGAGAATCCGAGCATTGTGATCAAGACCAACAGAATAGCATCTCAAAGCTTCAGATTCTCGACATAGCTCACAATAACTTTAGTGGTGTTGTCCCACCAGACTTTTTCAGGCAATGGGGTGCTATGATGACCGATATATGATAGTGGAGATCCCTCAAGTAAGAACCACACCAGCTTTAAGGTGATGCAGCTTAGTGACCTGTGCTATCAAGATTCCGTGACAGTCACTGTCAAAGGATTCGAGTTGGAGTTAGTCAAAATCTTGATATTCTTCACAAGCATTGATATATCAAGTAACCCTTTTTTAGGTGTAATACCAGAAACAATTGGCCAACTCAAAGCCCTGTATCTTCTCAACGTATCACATAATGAGTTCACAGGCACTATCCCACCAGCCATTGGACATTTGAGTCACTTAGAATCATTAGACATGTCCTTAAACAAAATAACCGGAGAAATCCGATCTGTGCTCACTAGCCTACCGTTCCTTTCTGTTTTTAATTTGTTGTACAATCAATTGGAAGGAAAAATCCCAACAGGCTCCCAGTTTCAGACGTTTTCGCAGACATCCTATTTAGCAAACAAGGGGTTATGTGGTTTTCCATTGAACCCAATTTGCACTAGTACAGCTGTACCTGTGCCATCATCTTCGCCAAATTCTGATACGTCTGGTGATGGGAATGATTGGCAGATCATACTCTATATATGGAATGGGAGCTGGAGCAGGATCATTAATTGTTGTAGCGGTTTTTTATACTCTATACAAGGCTAATATTTCTAGTACAACTAGACAAACGAGATCTGTTTAGCTCATGCTATTACTGTCAATGTTGATTTCCTGTATGTTTCAGTTTGTTTATAGAGTCATAATGTTAAGTCTTGAAGCAATAAATAGCAAAAGAATATTAACGGGGTGTTTGTTTTAGCTTATTTTTGGGTTTAAGAGCTTAATTTGTACGGGCTTAACTTTTCATAAGCCCATTTTTTTACGTGTTTTTGGAAACTTATGAGCTTATTATGGCTTATAATTACAAAAGAAAAAATTAGTGTCTATGAAGGAAAAACAAAACAAAATAAGCTTAAAAGCACAAAAATAAGCTATAAAAAACACCCTCTAAGGATTCATCTATAATATGTTAGCTTAATAAGCTACACATTAAGGCTCTGCCTCTCATCTATTCTCATAATTTATATTAAACTAATGCTACCATATTTCTTAGACATCACCATGCTAATAAGCCTTACTAAAAATCAGGTATCCCTGTTGTCGTCTGGGGACGACGAGTCTTTTACAAAGATGTACGTCCCCTTCCATGACAACCCCAAAGATGTGTCAATATATGGAGAGAAAACAAAACTACATTGTTACATTCATCAAAAAACTTTGGGTGCTATATATCAAAATTCACAGCTGCATTTTTCATAGTATTTTTGGAAAGATAATGTTTTAAGTGAAAAGGGTGGCAGGGAGGGAGTGGTATGTTATCTTGCACCAGATGTATTTTTCATGTGCTTTCCTCCACCATTATCTTCCTAGACTCGATTTTTTCTTTATTTTTCTCTTTTACAGCACTAGTATATTTTGTTAAATTCGCATAAGCGCCATGGGACAAAATTAATTTTGCTTGATTTTGGTATGGAAAATTGCTTATTTATTTATTTGTTTAAGTACAGTGAGTTATTAATTCTGTTTGCTCAACGTGATAAGTACGAGTGAGTTATTAATTCTGTTTCAAAAACATATATAGTAAGTTTAAAAGTTATGTTGAAACTTGAAAAGGTATATTATTTTTCAAAAACGTACATATAACGAATGACAACACCAAAAGAAAACTGGTAACTGAGTTTTGATGATTGTTGTAATTGCTGGATGTTAAATTTGGTGGGGAGCCTATTAGTTGTTGAAGGTATGTGAGAGCGAGATAGAAGATGAAGTTGAGATGAAGGTACGTGACTGATAAATGTGTTGTGCGAGAAGATAAGACATGAAAAGACCAAAATACCCTCATGTAAAAGGCACACGGGGCTAGTTAACAGACAGGGAATGCAAAACCTGAAGAGTACGGACCTTGGCCGTATTTTTTTTTTGGACTCCTTGCGTTTATTGGGTACAAATAAAAGGACGAATGGGGTATTTTACTCTCAAATATATAATGCAAATTGCTATGCAATAAGTTTTGACATGTAAAATATAGACTATCATTTNAAAAAATCATTCAAAAAAAAAAAAAAAAAAAAAAAAAAAAAAAAAAAAAAAAAAAAAAATGTATCATGAATAGTAAGCGGTTAGCATTTGACAATATCAAGACCTGGTAAATACTACAGTCGAAACTCTTTGGTACATTTAGTAGCTCCCTTTACCAGTATAAGTGTGTAGGGATATAAATGACATTTGACTAGTAAAAAGTGTAATTATTACGCACTTTCGAAATTACGTGGACTTTATAATGGAAACTTATTTTCGAACGGAGCGAGTATTAGCACGCATATACATGGTTTAAAATAAAACTTCGACTCGTTTTTCTATAAACCTGTGTTTGACATATTATGATTTGTTCCGAGCTTGAATAGAGTTCTGAGATTGAATTTTTCGTGAAAAACTTGTACATGCTCAACTCTAGTTCTAGCGATACGTCTGGTATGTCCTGAATGTGCACTTTACTAATATGTCTCGTATGTCCTGAACTATAGTCCAAACACTATTTCTACTGTTCTAGCTATACGTCCTGAAGCGCCCAAAACCTAGCTTGAATAAATGCAACCTCCCCATATCTTCTTTTCAAATCTTTAGATTTGTTTATTACTTTTGTATTAATATCATTTTTTGTAATCACAATGAACACATTAACTGTTATAAAAAGGTATTTATGAATAAATATGTGTTTTATCGAAACCCATTTTGACCTATTTCCCAACCCAACCGGCCCTATGCGCTCATCTTTCCTAACTAAAAACACATCTACGATATAGGCCCCTTCTGAAACCTAATTATGCACGAATAATCTAAGGGTGGTTCAATTCTTAAAACAGCTGAAGTGTTGATTGGTATCCATGGCATTGATCTTGAGAAAGACATTTTTCTTTCCTTTCCCTTTGTTCGTTCTGCATTTAAGTATGCAATACTTGTTTTCTGACAAATATTTTATCCAACAAGTTCTACAAAGGGTTTTAAATCAACCCGTACGTTCAACATTTCACTCTGCGGTAAAATGTGTGAGTTAGGTAATGTGTCAAAATGGTTTAAGTTAAGCAAACACTTAGTGTTTGGATATGCTTCTGTTGCATGCATGTAGTTATAATAATCACTTTTTGATATTTGTGGCAAAATCTGATTTTATAAGGAAGTAATAGACAAATTTACGTATGTAAGTAAGTTTATACTACAACTTGATTTTTGTTTTGTTGCAGCTAACATTAAACTGACAAGTCACTCAGTTTGAAAAGGTGCCTATCTTATGTTACACTTGTATATTTTACACAACTGGAGGTTTTTATGATGGTAATCCTGTATGTCTTACAGATTTGGAATAACCAAAAGCTGTGGGTAGGATTCTTGAAATGGCTTAGCTAACAAAGCCTCAATCTTTCGGTGTGCTACTTCAGGTGTGCCCTTTTGATAATTGCATAAGTTTTATTGAAAGTACTGCAAGTGACACCTAGCCAATTGCAACAATTTGTGACATTTGGGTTCCAAGAGACCAGTTTTATTGATAGTGCAGAACTGAACTCGAGATTGTATTTCAACTGGATCAATGTGTCAAAATGCTGTTTTGATTTGGCATTGACTCGAAACCAACCTCATATTAACCCCAAACAAAATTAGGCAAAAGGGTATCAAGAGTACTTGAAAGCCTCAGATAATGCTATGATCTATGAATCTAAGAGCTTATAAAAACAAAACCTTATCAAATTTATAATGCAAATTGCTATGTAATAAGTTTTGACATGTAAACAAAACCTTATCAAATTCATTGGCTCGCTAAGCGACAACATCTAATTCGGTGGGTCTTGTTTTGGCTTCATTCAAGTCTTATCAACCAATTTGACGGAAGTGTTTCACGTGCCTTGACTAGTTATTTGCCACTCTTGTTTTGACTAGTTGTTTGTCAAATCTTGTTTTGAATGTGCATGATAATGATAGCTATTGAGTTGACCATTTACTTTAAATTATGTGGTACCTAGATGCCTTGACTAGTTATTACAGCTTATTAGCCTTGCATGTAAGCTTATCCAAAATATGAAAAGCTATTAACCTCCTCGGAACAACTTAGCCAAACTCCCTCTTATTTCCGTTCTACCTTTATTTATCAATTTTCTGTTCACCTTTTTTGTGAGAAAAAAACATTTAGTTCGGTAGAATTCAATTATCAATTTTAAAATTTCTGAAAATAACACAGTGTTTTTGTTATCATATATGGAAGCATGAAACTCCTGTTGCAATCCAAGAGTATGATAGTGCATGAACATAGAAAAGATAATTTACCTGTGTTTGTCTTGGTAGCTAAAACAGTCAAATTCATTGCCCCTCGCACCTGCAAAGATCAACTCTGGTGTAGCTCTTAATTAATACACCAATATAATGGGCTTGCAGTTGTTACTGTAGATCCCGAGTATGGTCAGATGACTTCTGTATTGCACTGAAAGTGAAAAATTCAGTTGGTTAGACGGGTTGGGTAATGGGTCGAAACGCGTAATTCTGGTTCAGCTCAAAGCAGGTCTGTTTGGGTTGACCGTCTTTCATAAGCTACCTCTTGAACCACGTTATTCGATCTAAGCAATATTATAAAGTAAATCAATTCGTTTGTAACGATGATAAGCAATACTAATATTAAAACAAAGTTGTAACTTTCATGAAACGAATGGAGTAAATATTTTCAGATTCAGAAGTATTTCAACATGGAGGATTATTATGTTAAGCAGACAATATAAACTAATAAGTGTCCAGTTTGACTTTTTGGAGTCTTTTTTATTCAACTTTGACATGAAATATTTTTATTTGTGTTGTATAATACTTGATGAAAATTATACCAATGAAAGTACATTTAAAACTCAATCCATTCATATATTTTGCATCAAGTATTATATAACACAAATAAAATTTATTATGGTCAAACTTGAACAAGAAAGACTTTAAAAAGTCAACTGGACTTTTGAGACGGAGGTAGTAACAATGTTAGTAGTCATTAACTCTTTTTCTT
>LBNU01016799.1:100266-118733 GCA_014162995.1 Artemisia annua | reverse complement strand
TCAAATTGAGCAGCCGAAACATGTGGATGTTCATGATCCGATTGGGGGTGTGGACAACGTGGGGAAGAGTGGTGTTACTGTGGTTCCGTTACATAGCACTACTGATGGTTTGTGGGAGCTTGGTTCTCACAATGACGGTGCTTCTACAAGCGTGACCTCTTCTGATTTTGATAATTCTAGCTCGTTTACTACTATAGTGAAGAGTCCTTTGAAGAGGGTTACGTTTGCTGATGAAGTTGAGTTTGTTGCTGATGGTGATGAAGCTGATGAAGTCTACGAGAACTACGATGATATTGAAATGTATTCCAAGTTCAAGAATGGTTCTCCGAAAGATTTACAGGTGCAATTAAAAAAAGGTCATAAAACCCTAGTTCTCTCTCTTGTGTGGGCGAATTTTCTGCCTCCCCTCTCTAACAAATTCCGGCCAAAATTCTTCCCATCTCATACGCTTTTTCATTAATCTTTCAATAGGATTAACTGAATCTAAGTGTAGATCGGATTTGTTAGGGTTGGGGAGTCGGTTTCTATTTTGTTCTATCCTCTAATCGTCCATACATCCGAATCCCTAATTATTATTCTTAGGGTTCTTTAATCGATCCTGATCCCTTGATTTTAAGTCGGTTATCTTTAACTGGCTATATATTAGATCGATTCTATCCTTAATGCATATTCTTCCATTCTAATCGATATCCTTTTTTGGGTTTCGATTCTTATTGTGCAGCAAAGGTTTGTCTTGGTATTCTACTGATCGCATCTTTAAACTTCTTGTTGATTAGGTCGGTTTTAGTTATTCCCTATATAAGTAATTATTAGGGTTTAAATGTTACCGATTCTATCATGTATATAAAGTGTTGCGATTAGGATTCTGGTTGGTCCATGCTTGCTGCTGCTGTTCTTCTCATCGAAACCCTTTTTTAGGGTTTGTGTTTTCAGCATGCAAGGCTGTGCTTGGTTGGTCCTGATGTGCTTCAACGATCTACAAACCTGTTCTAGGTTTTGGTTATTATTTGTCGACTGGCTATCCCTTTTTTAGGGTTTGTATTACCTGATGGTTGGAAGTTGGTTTTGGTTCGTGTATGGAAGTTGTTCTAATGGATTTACATTGGCTGTGGGTTAAGAGAGATGTATGCTTAACCCACAGCCTAAAACCCTAACCGACTCTATCTATGGGCGATTTCTGGCCGCCACCCCCTCCTCACTTTTCCGGCCAAATTTAGTCCTATAATCGCCTCTCTACCTCCTAATCAGTGGTATGCAATCGATTTCATAGGATTATCTTTCTTTTGAAGGGGTGGTGTGTTTTTGTCTGCTCGTTTTTCTGCCTAAAACCTTAACCGACTCTATCATTTATATCTATCGATTATTCCCTAACAATCGTTTCTCACAATTGTCCACAGATTATTGTGAATCGTTTTTTAGGGATTGTTTTTGGTGGTCGGTTCTGATTTATCTTCTATATCCTAATCGATCCTTTATTCCACTTTCTATNTTAACATCATCATGTTTAGTTAGGGTTTTTAACCCTTTTGATCATCCGTTTGCTTCTTATGCTTATGGATTCATGTTGATGTTCGTGATATGTTTTTCCTTTAGTGACCACACGGTTATGAAGGGCTGGTGTGTATTTGCTGTTTATGATTTCAGTCTTAGTGTGATCATGGGAGGTGTCGTGGCATTGTGACTTGATCATTGGTTGTCTTCAAGTATTTCACTCGGATTGGTTGGAAGATTGGTTCAAGTTTGCTATGCTGGAAGTTTTACGATTACTAAGAAGACTCAAGTGTTTACTTGAATTATGACCTATTTTTATTCTTAGTAATCGTTAGATGTGTTTGGTTATGTAATTTATAAGAATGGCATGTCATTCTTATATCGTGGTCAAGGTAGTGTCCTAAGGGACTAAGATGAGGGACACACCATCATCCATTGTACTTCAACGTTTTTTTGTTTAATATATTTTACCAGGGTGCAGGATTACTCCCCTTTACCCAAACAAGTGAGCCTTTTGGGAAAATGGCTCTTATCATGTAAGGGACAAATTGCCCTCATAAGGTGTTTCCCTAATGGATCATATGCGCGTGCTCTTGTTGAAGTGTCATCTCTTAACACGTTAATGGATCATGTGGTTGTGGCAATTCCATTTTCTAATGGTTCAGGTCACTCGCTGGTTCGCATTGATATTGAATATGAATGGAAGCCTCCCCGATGTTCGGTGTGCAAAATTTTTGACCATAATGATGCGGCATGTCCCAAGAATGTTAAACAATCTAATGTGAAGACTAATGTTGATGATGAGGGATTTGTAGAAGTTACTAAGCGTAAGGGTAAGGGTAAGGTGCCAACTCATGAGAAGGTTATTGATGGAGTTCGATTTACTAAACCTAAGGTCCATTTTAACTATCGTTGGCAGCCGGTGTCGAAAACTAAAGGGGGGTCTGATGGAGCGTCTTCTTCTAAGGGTAATGGTACGAATAAGGAACCTAGTGTTCCTAAGGAGGTTGGGGAGAATGGTGCTTCATCTTCTAAGACTCATGGTACGACTAAGGAAGTTAGTGCTCCTAATGTGGATGCTAGTCAAAATACATTGGATAATCAAACTACGAGTGAAGTTCATGCCCCTAAGAAGTACATTCATGATGATTTGAGTGATATAGTTACAAAGAATTCCTTTAGTGCGCTAGGTGATGGTGTGATTAGTTCTGATGTTGGATCTAAGGAGGGCTCATCTCAAGCGGAACACGGGGTTCATGAAGTGGATAGTGATAGTGATAATGAGGTCGATGAGCATATTGAGTTTGGTAAACCAAGCACGGACACTAGTTATAGTAAGGAAGCAAGCACTTCCTCTGTTAATGTTCCTCATGTATAGTATCGCTTCATGGAATATTCGGGGAATGAACCAATCCCCTAAACAAAATGAGGTTCGGCAGATTATTTGTGAAAATAAACTTGCGGTTTGTGCTATTCTTGAGTCCCATGTTGCTAATTCGAAGTTAGAGGTGCTTTGCTCTAAGGTGTTTCATAATTGGGATTGGACTTCTAATGGGCATTTGTGTTCTAAGGGCTCTCGGATTGTGTTGGGTTGGAATCAAGACGAGATTGATTTAACTGTTATTTCTATGGATGATCAGGTTATTCATGTATGCATTAGGTTTAAGGCTGATAAAAAGGAGCTCTTTTGTTCCTTTATATACGCTCATAATAGATATACTCATAGGAGGCCTTTATGGGATAATCTTAAGATGCATAAGTTGTATACTCGTGCTCGCCCTTGGTGTATTCTTGGTGACTTCAATTCAGCCTTGCATTTGGAGGATAAGGTGGCGGGATCTTCCGTGATTGATATTTCTATGCGAGAGTTTAAGGAATGTATTGATGAGGTGGAGTTGGTTGATATTAATCGGTCGGGACTGCAGTTTACATGGAATCAAAAGCCTAGAGGTTTGGATGGTACGCTTAAGAAGATTGACCGTATTATGGCGAACATTGGTTTTATGGATTTATTTGTTGGTGCTCACGCTATTTTCCAGCCCTATCGTATTTCTGATCATTCCCCGGCTATTCTTACTATCCCGGCTTCGGTTACATTTAAACCTCGTCCATTTAAGTTCGCTAACATTCTGGTTCAGAATCCTAGGTTTAAAGAGAAGGTTAAGGAGGCTTGGGGTACGAATGTGAGTGGTTTCTTTATGTATCGTGTTGTTAGTAAGCTGAAGTTATTGAAGAAGCCTCTTCGTGGTCTTTTGTTTTGTGAGGGTAATATTCATGAGAATGTCATTAAACTTCGTCATGAGTTGGATACAGTTCAGCGGGCGCTTGACGTGGACCCATTTAATATGGATATTAGAGAAGAAGAAGCGGCCTATCTTAATGCATACAATGAAGCCATTCTATTGGAGGAGCGATTTCTTAAACAAAAGGCTAAAGTGGAATGGCTTAGGGTGGGTGACTCTAATTCGGCTTATTTCCATAAAGTTGTTAAGAGTCGTAAAGCTAGGAGCCGCATTGATTCTGTTTGCAATAATGATGGGGTTCGATTTGAGCAAGATCAGGTCCCGAATGCGTTTGTTAGTCATTTCACTTCTTTTCTTGGGCAAGAGGGTAACAATGTCCCATTTAATGGTGATGAGCTGTTTCATACTTCTCTTGATCCTTCTGTTGCAAATCACATGGTTCGAGAAGTGACGGCGCAAGAGGTTAAGGAGTGTATTTTTTCTATGGGTGATGATAAATCACCAGGTCCGGATGGGTATTCTGCTGCGTTTTTTAAGGGTTCTTGGGATATTATTGCTGGGGATGTTACGAAGGCGGTTCAAGAATTCTTTGTTAATGGTAAACTTCTTAAAGAAGTGAATCATACAGCTATTGCTCTTCTCCCTAAGGTGTCCTCTCCTTCTCGGATTAATGATTTTAGACCGATTTCTTGCTGTAACGTATTGTATAAATGTATTAGCAAGATCATTGCTAATCGCATTAAGGAGAGTTTAACTTCCCTTGTGAGTCAGAATCAATCGGCGTTTGTTCCGGGTAGGAGGATCTCGGATAATATCTTGCTTACGCAAGAGTTAATGCATAATTATCATCTTGACCGGGGTCCAGCTCGTTGTGCATTTAAAGTGGATATTCAAAAAGCGTATGATACGGTTGATTGGGTCTTCCTTAGGAGTATTCTGAGTGGGTTTGGTTTTCACCCGCGTATGGTTGCTTGGATTATGGAGTGTGTGTCATCGACCTCTTTCTCGATCTGTGTTAATGGTGTTATGCATGGTTATTTCAAGGGTAAGCGAGGGCTTAGGCAGGGTGACCCCTTATCTCCATACCTCTTTACCCTTGTTATGGAGGTTCTTACGCTTATGTTGCATCGTCGGGTTCATGTGTCCGATTCATTTACATTTCATCACAAGTGCTCTAAGTTGAACATTATTAATTTGTGTTTTGCGGATGATTTGTTTCTGTTTGCCCATGGTGATGTCAATTCGGCTCAAGTTATAATGGATGCGTTGGATGAGTTTAAATTGGCTTCGGGTCTTACGCCAAGCTTGCCTAAAAGTACAGCCTATTTCTGTAATGTTCTTAATCATGTCAAGATTGCTATACTTCAGGTTCTTCCTTTTGAAGAAGGAGTTCTCCCGGTTAAATATCTTGGCGTGCCACTTGTTACAACTAGGCTGATTTTTAGAGATTGTAAGGAGTTGGTGGAAAGATTATCTAATCGTATTAAGGATTGGAGGAATAAATCGCTTTCGTTTGCTGGTCGGTTGCAACTTATTCAATCCGTGCTCTCTTCTATGCATATTTATTGGGCCTCGGTGTTTATTCTTCCTTCTCGTATTATACATGATCTTGAGCAGCTTATGAGAGGTTTTCTTTGGAGTCATGGTGATAATAGTAGAGGTAGATCGAAAGTTGCGTGGGAAGTTGTATGTCTTCCAAAGCACGAAGGGGGGCTTGGTATTAGATCGCTTGGTTCTTTTAATAATGCTTTGATTACTTCTCATATTTGGAGCATTGTTTCGGGTAAGGAATCTCTATGGGTTAAATGGATTCATATATATAAGCTTAAGGAGCGAAACTTTNTGCATATTTATTGGGCCTAGGTGTTTATTCTTCCTTCTCGTATTATTCATGATCTTGAGCAGCTTATGAGAGGCTTTCTTTGGAGTCATGGTGAGAATAGTAGAGGTAGATCCAAAGTTGCGTGGGAAGTTGTATGTCTTCCAAAGCACGAAGGGGGGCTTGGTATTAGATCGCTTGGTTCTTTTAATAATGCTTTGATTACTTCTCATATTTGGAGCATTGTTTCGGGTAAGGAATCTCTATGGGTTAAATGGATTCATATATATAAGCTTAAGAAGCGAAACTTTTGGGATGTCCCATGCCGTGGTAATATGACTTGGAGTTGGCGTAAGATATTACAACTTAGGCCGCTGGTCCGTCAATTTATTTGGTATAAGCTTGGTAATGGATCAAAGGCGTTAGCTTGGTTTGACTCATGGTGTTTGTTGAGTCCGTTAGCTAATATTGTTTCATCGCGCGATTTTCATAGAGCTGGTTTTGGTCCTACAACGAATGTTCGTGATATTATTACTCCTATTGGTTGGGCTTGGCCAAGTGATTGGGTGATTCGTTATCCTGTGCTTGGGTCCATTCCTATTCCTCAGTTGGGTGATCATTTGGATGACTATTTATGTTGGCGCGATCTGAATGGGGACTTTAAGCCGTTCTCGGTTTCTTTGGTTTGGGATTGCATCAGGCCTCGGGATAATAATGTGGATTGGTATAACTTGGTTTGGTTTTCTCATCGGATTCCGAGACATGCTTTTCATTTGTGGCTTGTTATGAGGAGAAGGCTTCGAACACAAGATTTGATGAGGAGTTTTGATGTGCCCAATGATGACCCGTTATTATGCCCTCTTTGTGGGAGGCAACCGGACTCACATGATCACCTCTTCTTTTCGTGTTTGTTTTCTTTGCAGGTGTGGAATTCCGTGAAGTCATTTGCTGGTTTTGGCTCGTTGCCTACTTCGTTGGATGCTATTACACATGTCCTTATTGTGTCCGCGAAGTCTAGGTCTGTTCGTAGTGTTGTCTCTAAACTTCTCTTTGCAGCTTCAACGTACTTTATTTGGCAAGAAAGGAATTATCGGATTTTCAAGCAACAAAAGAGAACGGAAACTCAAGTTGTTGATCTTATTCAGTCCACGGTTCGTATGAAGCTTTTAACTTGCAGATTTAAGAGGACGGCGAACGTGACTGATCTTGTGCGTGTGTGGAAGTTGCCCTCCTCTCTTATACATACATGATGTCGCTTCCATATTTGGTTATCAGTTCACCAAGGGTGATTGTTTCACCTAAAGAATTGGCTAGTCCTGAGCAAACGGCTACAGGTAAAGACATCTCAAATCCGTTTATAGTTTCTGATTTGCTTATAAATCAGATGGTTATCAAGTGTACCATAGTTTTCGAACTTAAACATTTGGCTAGTCCTGAGCAAACGGCTACAGGTAAAGACAACTCAAATCCGTTTATAGTTGCTGATTTGCTAATAAATCAGATGGTTATCAGGTGTACCATAGTTTTTGAACTTAAACATTTGGCTACTCCAGTAGTGATGGCTATTGGTAAAGAGAAATCAAATCCATTAGTTTCAATGATTCACCTCTCACAGGAGTTAACTCACCTGGAAGTGATGAGAATAGTTTGTAACGAATATGATTTGATGGTCTCTTGGTCATTTGTTGCTGCAAAGATATGGTGCTTTTCAAGGTGGTGCTATTCATGGATTTTGGATACTTGGTTCTTTGCTGTTACTGGTTGGAAGCGGGACGTTCACTGGATTCAAGATTCTTCTTGGTTTTATTCCTAGTTAGTTGCTTGTGATGTATAGCTAGGTTTGTTGTGCTTATGGCCTGTCATAAGCACAAGCGTTTAGTTTAGTGTGGTTGTTCAAGCGTTGCTTGAGGTTAATGTGGCATGTCAGCCACATTCCATTGTACTTAAAACGTTTTTGTGATTAATATATTTTGCCAGGGTGAATCCCTTTTACCCAAAAAAACTTCCATGAGTAGCGTTAGCATCTAACTTGTGAATAAGCGGTGATCTCGTTTTTACGCTTAGTTTGGGGGCTTGTGAAAATCAGGGACGATGAATTTTATCCGTATGGTCACTTCTCTATGAGTCGTGTTCTTACTCTATGACCCTAAACGTTATTGCAAAATGATGGAAGTCGGCATACCGTCACAAGTAAAAATGAAAAATGCAAAAATAGTAGTGTAAAGTTAATATTAGTGATAAATTGGATAAACGGGGCGTTTTAAGGAATAAATGATTTCGTATCTCTTTTGAACGTTTTGCTACTTTTCAAAGTTAGTAAAAAAGGTATGGAATTATTTATCTCAAAAGCGTGACGTTATTACATTGCGTGAGGACACGACAATACTTTAGTCTGGGGGATTTTGGTATGTGTTAATTCACATACCTTTTTCATGGCCAAATACGACCCAAATAGACTAATATTGCTAACAAATGCCAAAGAAAAGTTTGTTTTTGTGTTTGTGATCGTGCAGGAGCGGATATTCTCTAAAAGCACCAAAAACCAACCAAAAAGCCTCAAACGAGCACGAGATTTGGAAAAGTGTCAAAAGCCTAAGCCGATGAAGCAATCTATTTAAGGAAAAGCCCAAAATGACAATTCAAATCCTTGGAGATTCAAAGAACGACAAAAGAGACCTTTATTTGCAGTCCGAAGACATTGACACGTAAAGTCATCCAAGTTTCGGCAAGTGGTCAATTTTATCCTTTGAAGAACTTCGGAAAAAAAGTCAACTCAAATCCTCCAAGTTACAAGAAATGAATTAGGATCGTACTCGGTCGTCACGTTTAATATTAAGTTGTATTAGTTACATTTTATAATGTTTTAAGCTTGAATTTCATGTTTTGTAAAGGTCTAGGGGCTAGTTATGCAACAATGTCAAAGATTAGAGAAGCCCTAGCCCCTAGCCTATAAATAGCACATTATACCTCATTTGAGAGGGTTTTTTTTGAGTTTTTTAGGAGTTAATGTAATTTTTATTTTATGTTTAGTAAGAGTTTTTCTTAAGCTTTCTCTCTCTAAAGTCTTTATCTCTCTAAAAATCTTTGCATTTTAATTGTTAAAGTCTTGTTTTTATTGGTGGGTGATTATGGGGATATAGTATATAAGACCTTTTTGACCGAGAAATAGTCAAAGAAAGTCAACCGGGAGTATTGGATATCCCCGGGTCGTGTCCGTGTGAGGTGTGAAATGCGAAGTCGAGTAACGTTTTGTGATCGGGTGATTTGAATGAGATTTAAATAGAGATTTGGATTTCTAAACTAAATCAAGCAAATAATAATGCAAAATAACTCAAATAAACAAATAACGAAAGCACGCAAATCACAATTATACTAAAACGTAATCTAAACCTAAAACGTAACGCGCAAATCTCAAAAACGTAACCTAAAAGGGCAAGAACCTAATTTAGACTCCGATTATGAAATTAGAAATGAAAAAATATTTAAAAATTCTAAACGTAACTTGAAATTTTGAAAAACGCAAAAGAAAATGAAAACGGGCCGTTACCGGGCTCGGTAACGGCTTAAAAAGTGAAATTTGAGTTCTAAAAGGCCTAAGGGGGTAAACTAATTTTCCTACACTCCTAATGATAAAAGAAAATTTTTGAAGAAGAAATTTTTTTTTTACTTTTTTTTAATTAATTAATGTGACTTAAAAACTATTAAAACTAATTAAATGCATAATAAATAGAAAAACTTTTTAAATAAGTCAAAAAAATTCAGGTAAATCTATTATACTAAAAAGAGGCTGGGAAAAATAAAAAGTTGGAAAAAGCAGTTCAAATAAGCAGGTAATAAGCAGATCTAAAATTGACTAATTAATAAGCACTAAATAAAAACTATGTTAAATATTTAAAAAGGGAAAGCATAACAAGAAAGAAGGCATAGAACAGATGGTGTGGAGTGGTTGTGTTTGCGTTAACTGTCAAGAGGTCACAGGTTCAAACCTGTGACTCTCTTTTTTTAAAACATTTTTTTTTCTTTCTTTCAAACTTTTCTTTTGCAAACTTAAAGAACAGATGAAAATAAATAACTTTTGAAACTACAAATTTTTATGAAATGCGATAGATAAGCAGTTTAATAATCAAAAGAACAACAGTTTTAGTAAAAGCTATGCTAAAGGCTTAAAAAGAAAACTTATGCTAAACTAAAAGCTAATAGGAAACAGCTATAAGCTATCCTAGGGGAAAAAGGAACTAAGGGCACTAAGGGAACCTAAAATAAGCAAAGGGAACAAAACATAAGCAGTTGTATAAGCCTAATAAGCACTTAAACAAGAACTCTTATCCTATGGCTGCAACTAAAAGTGACTAAAGGGCTACTTCGGGCAACTAAACAGCATGGGAAAAAATAATAAAAATAAAACAAAAATACCATCAACTAAACAAGCTAGCAAAGACTAACCATGCAAATTTTTAGGGCATTTGAGCTAAAAATGAAGAAATTAAAAATAAAAGCTAAAGTGGCTGTGGAGTGGTTATTTTGACAGTAAAACAGTAGCTAAAATTGGTATAAATGAGTTTTTGACCTATGAAAGTCAATGGACCAAATTATGCTAACTTGTAAAAACCTATTGTGAGCTAGTTTGAACCAGAAACAACTACTAAAAGGCTTAAACTAGGATTCTACCCAAGCTACTAGTTTGTAACAGTTATGATGTAAAATTTTTAAGAAACTTGAACAAAAGCTTTAAACTTTTTAATGATGCTAAATTCTACTTAAAAACCATTAACCACAATAGAATAAAGCTGATCTAAGTTTGGAATTTGGGTAAAAATGGTTTTATGCAGAAAAATCAGTTAAGCCAAACACCTCCTTATAAGGTACACCGATGGAATTGTTTGAGCAAAAAGGAAATTTCAACTGAGACTTGAAGGTAAATGATTGAATATGCAGTAAATACCCTAATTAAGCAAAGAGGAACATGTAAATGAACTTAAAAACAGAAATTTGAAATTTGACCAATGAACAAACTAAAACACTGAAACTTGATTAAACTGGAGTAAAAAGGGTACAAAGACTGAAATTTAAAAGTTAAAAAGCATTTAAAATAAGGCTAACACTACACTACTCCTAATTTCCTACTGCCTTATGAATGGCATACATCTCATCTATTTATACTAAGAGTGTACTAGGGTTCCATTTCACTTCTTGTCTTCATATGTTGTGTTAGTTTTGTGAGAGGATTGAGCTTGTGATCCCATTTGTGTTTTCTTGAGTCACTTCGCAGCCATGGATTTACACTTGGGCTCCAATCTTCAAATCTTAGCCGTTGGATGTAGTTGAGTCCCATGGATTGATGACTTGGACTTGGAAGCTTGTGATAAGACATGTGATAAAACTTGGCTGGTTGTGATGGTGAGCTGGAAAGAGGAAAGTGACAGGGGGAGCAGGGGAGGATTTGGCGCAAAGGGTTTAGTGTGCTACAGTGTTACAAGTTTGGGGAAAACGGGTTGTGTGGAAAAGGGTTATTAGTGAGTGTGTTTGAGTTTGGGTTGGGTTGTGTTATGGTAGAGTGGAAATGGCTGGTGAGTATTTGGATTGGGCTAAGGGAGTGTGGGTAGCAGGTTTAGGATTTGATGATTTTTGATTTAGTGTTTAAGGTTTAGTATAATTAGATTAATTAGTAATATTAATAATTAGGTTAGTAATATTAGTTAGTAATAAAAAGTAAAATTAGTTCTGAAAAAGAAATGTTTTTTAAAGGTTTTTTTTATTAATATAATAATAATAATAATAATAATAATAATAATAATAATAATAATAATAATAATAATAATAATAATAATTTTTGATAATAATAATTTTTACTAAATAATACTAATAATAATAATAAGGTAAGATGCTTGTGGACGTATGGTCCGGACTGGACCCTACATGGGCCAGGCCCGGCAGAAGGCGGCCCACTCTACACCTAAACCCTAATCCATGCCTTATAAATACATGGCTGGAATCTCTTTATTGACTACGACCAAACAGGTTACCCTAAACCTAACTTTCATATGCTACAACGCATCGATACTAACTTGACCGTCGGAGGTGGATCCCGGGGCTACGGCCTCGGGTCCACTCCTAACGGGTTCTCTTTGTTGACAGGTCTACTTAGGGCTCGAGAAGACGACTAACGGCCCAAGGAGAGTCGTCGAATCCAGTCCGCGCCAGATTATGCATCAACAAGTGGCGCCATCCGTGGGACCTGACTACGACAAGTTTCATGCTCTCACAACCACTGCTATCTCAAAAGTCGGTATTATAACGAATTATTTGAGATATTCACACGTAATCTGTATCAACAAGTTATTTATGAAATCTGCGCAAGCACCATCTAATTATAATAATAACTTGGTAGTCAAACAAAACTATTATAATAACTTGGTGACAAACAAGTTATCTACGAAAGTTATTTTACGTAATTTGTATCAATGAATTATTATAATAACTTCTCTCTCTATCAGATTTGAGAATAACTCAAACAAAATTAATTATAATACGAAAGTTATTATAATGAATACGTAATATATCATAATATATTCATTCGTGCATATCTTTTGTGCATATCTTTTTATTGAGAATATTTTATGAAAATCTTTTAAATTTGGTAAACACGATTTTACCTATAACGCATTAAGTCCGCACGATCGGACCTACTTTATCTTTTAGCCGCGAACAACGCAGTCACGATAAATCTACCCGCGTTAGGCCATGCGTTCAGACATCTTCGCAGATTGGCGCCATGAGCGCACTGTTACATACAGGCACCACGATGCTAGTCTATCGCCATGAGCGCACGCATACAAAAGCCGTGGTCAACTGCGATCATCCAAAAACGTTAGAGTCTATGCGGTCACGATACATCTATCTGCGTCTGTGCGTGCGAAAAAAAACTATTAGTCGCGGTCACGGTACATCCATCCGCGCCATTGTTTTTATTATAAAAAAGAAAAAGAACAATCAATCGCCATGAGCGCACTGAGTTTACAGATTAGCTACGCGCTACTTTTTTTTTATGTAATTGTAAAACCTCACGATAGGTGTAATTCGTACAGCGAAATTTCCTCTTATATGCTATGTGCTATATATTGCTTCGCGCTAATCTTTTACTTCATTAGGTTTTATATGTTGCGATTCGCGGCATATACTTTTAATATTTGCATTAAGTGATTTTCAGGATTTGAATAACTAAGTTTAATGCTCCTACATGAGTAGCACCATCAAACTTGGGGGGCTACCAGGGTATATCCTACTACTGTTTCCGTACGCGTCACGCAGGAATATTTGGAAGCAGATCGTACGTAAGAGGTATTGCAAGCCCGGTACAAAGACGGATTTAAATATTCGCACCACCTTACCGCAGGGGAGACGTCCTCTGTCGCTTGTAAAGGTGGATGTAATGTTCGCACACAGCGATCACTTTTAACGCGCACAACGCGCATTTTTTGTCGCGGACAACGCGCACTTTTGTCGCGGACAACGCGCACTTCTGCCACAGAAGCATGTCTTCTGTCGCGCCATGTTGCATCGCTACTGGTACAAAAGGTACGTCTTTTCCCAGGATGCAGCATACGAGATCCATCTTCACCATTGTGAGACAATCACAATCGCAATCCCAGTGCGCACTGTCGCATGTGGGCTGCGCAGTATGATCCGTCCCATGTGCACACAAGTTGCGCACACATGGGCCATGCCGTCATGGTTGATTGGGCCTACGCGGCCATGAATAGAACTTAAGTCTAGCATAACATAGCCACGCACTATGTCATACTAAACTTGGGGGGCTTGTGGACGTATGGTCTGGACTGGACCCTACATGGGCCAGGCCCGGCAGACAGCGGCCCACTCTACACCTAAACCCTAATCCATGCCTTATAAATACATGGCTGGAATCTCCTTATTGACTACGACCAAACAGGTTACCCTAAACCTAACTCTCATATGCTACAACGCATCGATACTAACTTGACCGTCGGAGGTGGATCCGGGGCTACGGCCTCGGGTCCACTCCTAACGGGTTCTCTTTGTTGACAGGTCTACTTAGGGCTCGAGAAGACGACTAACGGCCCAAGGAGAGTCGTCGAATCCAGTCCGCGCCAGATTATGCATCAACAATGCTTAAAAAGGAATTGTCAAAAATGTTTTGGTGTTTATTTTGAAAAATGGTTTTTGATTTTGGAAAAGGTTTTTGAAAAATATTTTGCAATTAAGTTTCGGGGTTTAGGGTGATAAGGGTATTTTGGTATCGGGTGAGGGGTATTTTGGTCATTTTGGTCTAAGGCAAAAGGGTAAATGGGTAATTTTGGTTGCGGTTTGGTTTTCCATGCCCCCCCCATGTCACATTCCCGAGATTGACTTCGCTCTTTGACTTTTTGTCCTTTTCTTTGTTTTTCTTCAAAGATGTGTCGAGTCGATCCGGTAATTGCTCCGTTTAGCTCCGGTTTCCCATCCATGCTCTGTTTTGCTCACTTTTGCCTTGTTTTCAATCCATTTGTACCTGAAATACACAAAAACACATTCCAAGGATATTTGTGACATTATATGGTCTTTTTGGGTGTTTTTGGTCGTTTTTGTTCGTTAAATGAGGTAAAAGATATGTGTCACATATCAGTGGGATTTATTGTTTTTGGTTAAACTAGGTCATTTAGTGTTAAATTTGGTGGAAAAACATTAGCCTTAGGCTTTATTTTGGATCAAAATAGAGTTTAGTTTACGGTTCTATCGAGTATGTAGTGAGTTTTATCGAGTATCTCTAGTTTTTAGAGTAAGAACAATAATTATCGAGTAAGGCTAGTTCAAGTTATCGAGTTAGGTTTATTTAATTTCTATCGAGTAATAAACAATTTTGTCGAGAATTTCTTTTTCAAACAATATCGAGTTAGTCAACTTAATTTTGAGTATGAGTTTTTAATATTACTACCTAGTCTTTAGTCAACAATATCATACTCGATACCGAATCTTTCGAGTTAGCAGCTTTGAATTTAATATCGAGTATCGATATTTTTTTTATTTCATTAATCAAAGTATTTGATTATTTTATCGAGTTAGTCCTTAGTGTCAAGTGAAGTTTAATTAATTAGTGTCGACTATGGTTTTTAATAGTCTATCGAGTTTTGTTCTAACTTTTATCGAGTACGAGTTTTTTTTTTTACTTATCGAGTAAGATCTTTTGTTTATCGAGTAGTATCATTTTGGCGAGTTAGCCAAGATTATCAAGTATGATAATCATTACCTCATCGTTTATTGAGTGAGGTCTCTTGTGCTTTTATCTAAACGAAACTCCGCCGAATTTTTCTAAAATTTATCAAGTAAGGATTTTTATTATCAAGTAACTTTACCAAGTAATATTTTCGTACAAGTCTTTTATTTCCTAGTTAGCCACTATTACTTTGTCATTTCTTTTATTTTCTTTTAATTAAGTTTTTATATCATTTCCATTTCAAAAAAAAAATTAATTTCAAAATGCCAAAAATATAGTTTTCTTTTTAAGTGATCTTTTTTTTTTTTTTTTTTTTTTCGTTTAATATTTAGATAATTTTATTTCGCACTCGTAATTGTAGAATTGTTTTTGTTTGTTTTTAAAACTAGTAGTGTCAACTTTTATTTACGTTTTTACTTAAATCTCGTTTTCATATTAAAATGTTTGCTTCATTTGTTTGTTTCTTTTGAGTATCTTGTTTTAATCTATTTTAATTGCAATTTATTCTCGTTTGTAGTGTGATCAAAAACCAAAATATATCTTTCAACCTCATTCACTTCACAAGATTCACGAAACCGAACCGACAAGATCGAATTCAACCCTCGTTGGGACTACGACCCGGGGAATTATTTTCACGAGTGATCCTTCGGTACAAACTCTTCATTCACTCTTCTACCACACAAAACACCCTCCATTAGATCTCAAGAGGCTTACAACCCCACCAGGCAGTGTACCTGACCGATGTAGTATAGTGAAGTGGTAAGTACGGGGGATTGATCGTTCAACTCAAAGAATAGAGTTCGTTAGGATTGAAATTTATCTACTAGGTCTAGAGATGAGAGATGATTCTTTTTTATATTTTTATATTTAAAGGAAAGCAAGTGAAATCTCGGTTTGGAAGAAGGGGCGGAATTAGTTGCTAATCAACTAACCCAAAAGCTACTACTTAAAGTAATGTGCAAGAAAGTAAACTAGGGTTCTACAAGGGAAGTGAAGCATGTCTACCTATGATATGTTACTCCTTGCTAGCTATCAAATTCTACCTATTGAATTGTCACACCTTGTTTTAATTGATGGGTTTTATTCCTTAATACCAGTCGTGGGGGTGTGTACGAACTTCTCCAACTCTATAAGCTCCTACTTCACTCCTATGTCGAGCCGGCTAAGAAGCTCCTAACATGGGATCACTAGAATTCGATCGTGCATTAAATACAACCAATTAACCTTAGTACACGTTGGTTCATGTTTCTTAAGACGTTCAAGCACGTTACCATATAGGAGGTTGGCCAGTTTTCTTAAGCCTAACATCGATATCATTCAACTAAAACAATAGACAATAGGAAACAAGAATTATAAGCTAAACCAATTAGATCTATTGAAGTGTCACACCTTTATTGATGACGATAGACACATACATCAACAAGGAATCAATAAGATCTAATTAATTATATACAAGTTTCACACAATCATAAGTAGACACAAGGTGAATTAGCAACACATAATCAATGAAGAGCAATTGATAATAATGATAATTGAAGACATAGTATAGGATTGAATCAATAAACAAACCATTACAAGATGTTTATGGCATGATTAAGACCCTCTAAGTTGCTGGAAAAACACCTACCCTAACCCTAGAATCGGACTTAGGGTTTGGGGCTTACAAATAATGAAGTTATGATGTTGTATTTATAGGCAATGTTTCTGTCGGCAAGGCTTGACGGCGTCACCTTATACACTTGACGACGTCAACTTCTCTTTTTCACCAAATTGTAGATCTTTTCGTCCTCTTCGCGTGGCCTTTTGAATCACCCAAATCCGAGTTCGTATGAAGATTTTATGGCCAAAACAGTGACAGCTACTCCGCGCGCAAGTTATGATTGTCTTGATTAACTTGTGACGGTTCCACTTTGGTTTCTTCTCGTGCAAGAATTCTTTCTGACGTCGTCACTCTTTATCATCTGACGCCGTCAGGTTGAATCTTGACGCCGTCACTCTTTAAATTCCAAAATCCCATTCTGGCCCGTCAAGGAAAACCTTCATATCCACCTCTTTTGTCCTAGCTTGACGCCGTCACCTCACAAGCCGTGACGCCGTTAGGTACTGTTACAGTATAATTTGGAAACTTTGTCGTTTTCTTCACTTTTATGCTTCAAAAACGTCCAAAATGCTTCCTTTTCCAGATTTCTTCTCCAAAGTACATAAAATGACAAAAGGAACGATTTAGGGCAATATTTAATCAAATAATTACGATTTAGGGCTTAAATGACCCCTCAAAAGCGGTACACTTTTCGCCTTATCACCGTGGAACATTGCGTTTCTGATACACCATTGGTTGGTAGGTGCGTTGCAGATTTCCATTCAGTTTCTTGCACTCGCATCGCCGGTATTTTCTAACGAATACCTTTCATTTACACATGTATGTTGCCAACTTAGATAGCTAAACATATGGACAGTAAAATAATTTTTTCAATGTATAACTTTTGCTGTTGTACATAATCACTTCAGATGGGTATAAGAATGTTTGTTGTTCTATATTGTGATTTGGTTTTTGATGTTGTTGTTGTAGCTGATGTTGGAGCCGGGAGCAGTACTTCTTCCTTTCCTATTGTCAATCCAGGTCTGTTATTTTATGTCTTGATATGTGTCATCCCTATTATTGGCTTACGTGTTTTTTTGCTATTAATGGGTGCAATATTGATCGCCTTTTTTTACAGCAATGGTGATTGATACTAATGTACACGATAATTTTCGGTCTCCCCGTCCAACTCCATCAAATGATTGTCCATCCGTTTCTTTTTGGCTTTGGTCTGCAGCCTTAACCATCTATTGTCAGGCCTAAGGCCGTTGTAAGGCCGCAAGATGGTACTTTGCCATCCACACGCCCTTCAACGTCTTAGACTGTTACCTGAGGTATTTGCAATTCTTTTTTACCGCGTGTGTTTCAGTTCTCGGTTTTCGTGTTTATCAGCTTATTCAAGTCGCTTATGTGGTTGTATTCATGTTTTTCTTTATTGTAGCTCGATGTAGTACATCACGAAGAAGACAAACACGGGCAACTGCAGGTGTGCCGGTTCCAGAACAGGGCCATAGGGGTATGGTTGGTTATGTTATTTTAGTATGATCGGTTTTTGTTCGCGGTCACCGGTTGTGGTATGGATATTCTCTGATACTCGGTTTTATTTCCTATTGTTGGGGCTCCGCTTGAGTATGTGATGCGCGTGGATTGCAACACGCACTACGTTTTACCTTTCGAGGGATCTCGAGAAGCTTGCAATCCCCACCAGGCAGTGTACCTGACCGATGTAGTATAGTGAAGTGGCAAGTACCGGGGGATTGATCGTTCTCTCACAGGGAATAGTGTTCGTTAGGCTAAAAACTACTCTAATCTAGATCTAAGGGTGGAGGAAGATTCTTTTTTGTAATTTTTAAATGTTTTATGAAAGCAGTTAAATCTCTGGTTTTGGGAGGATAGGGCGGAATTTAGTCTAGTCAACTAACCACAAGTTATCTACTTCTAAGCTACTTTATATTTGTATTTTTTGGTTAGAGAAAATCAGTGGTGAGAAATAGTGTTTACTTAGATTTCATTACTCTAACTAATCTTTTTATCAATGTGAACTAGTATGTTTGAGTTTTGCCTTGGAATGAAGGGTGTATTCCTAAACAAGTCGTAGGGAGTGCA
>LBNU01016799.1:82620-99781 GCA_014162995.1 Artemisia annua | reverse complement strand
TTAAACCCGATTCCCCATAACATAATGCAACATCCGAGGTTCCTTTAAGATATCTAAAGATCCTCTTCACAGCTTCCCAATGCTCTCTACCAGGTTCCGCCATGTACCGACTCACTACTCCCACTGCATGTGCAATGTCTGGTCTTGTACAAATCATCGCGAACATTAAACTTCCCACTGCTGATGCATACGGTACTCGAGACATCTCCTTCCTCTTTTCTTCACTGCTAGGGCTCATCTTGGAGGATAACTTGACATTAGTAGGAAACGGGGTTGATATTGGCTTACAATCTTGCATATTGAACCGTTGCAAGATTTTGTTCGCATAACTTTTCTGTGAAAGCCAAACTTTCCTACTAACTCTATCTCGATGAATTTGCATCCCTAGAATATTGTTTGCTGGTCCCAAGTTCTCCACTCTCAAACTCCTCTAAAATAAAAGAAAAACGTTCTATATATATAGATTTTGCGGGCTGACGGCGTCAACCCAATAAGTGACGTCGTCAGCTCGGCGATTAGGGTTTTCAAATGGCCTTCCTTGACGTGGTCATAATTGCTGGTTCCAGATCTGACGGCCTTGGTTGACGGCGTCACCAATTTGCACTATGAACTCTCTGGCCCGTCACGAGTCTTTTTTCCACTTCTGGACTTCACTTGTTCCTGACGGCGTCACCTTGTAGAGTGTGACGGCGTCACCTTCTGTGATCTTTAAGGTCTTTTGAGTTTTTGTTGTTTTCAGCACTTTTTCACTCCGAAAACGCCCGAAAATGCTTCTTTTGTGATTTTCCCTTCAAAAGTACCTAAAATGAGAAAAGAAACGACTTTGGGTGAAATCCAAACCAAAAACATACGAATTAGGACTCAAACCGACCCCTAAAAACGTAACATTTTTCGTCTCATCAGTATGTGTTGTTGGGCCTATGTAACCGAGTTTGTCGCCATTGCAAGGCGTTGTTTTGGTTTGAGGAAAGGCTAACACATATGAGCGCACGTTTTCCAGAATACCACAAGTGTTGTATGGGTGGTAAAGTGGTGCTAAGACCGCAGACCGAGTATCCTGCTTATATAAGGCAATTGTTTACAGATCAACATTTTATGGAGAATGTAAGAGCTTACAATTCCATGTTTGATATGACTTATTTCGGAGCTCATGTAGATGATTCGATTAACAGAGGACGTGGACCTTACGTGTTCAAAATCTCGGGACAAATATATCATCGGATAGGTAGTCTTTGCCCGGCTGAGAATAACGATCCACGATTTCTGCAACTGTACATCTTTGATACGCAAAATGAGGTCGAGAATTGGTTGAAACCTTTTGATACTTGGGGTAGAACATTGCATCCGGAGATTGTACAGGGTTTAATTCATGTGTTGGACAAACGCAATGAATTGGTTCGTATATTTAGAACTACACGGGACATGCTTGAAGCTGGAAATGTACCGGAATTTAGGATCAGGCTAAAGGTTTATCCACACGTTTTTTTGAATTTGAATTTTAAAGGTTTAACCGCCCGTTTTTTTGAATTTGAATTTTAAGTATATCCCGCTCATTTTTAGAAATTTGAATTTATAAACACCCCTATATAAAGCATACCATAACATACTATTTTGCACACACTTCACTTTCTAAACAATTTTACAATGGCTAATCGTTGGTCTGTTGAATAAGAAAACTTGCTAGCTGACATGTGGCTTGAAGCTTTGCAATATTGTGTCGAATCCTCTTTTTGGAATGAGGTTACAGAAAGGTTCAACAACAAATCTGACGGTGATTTTCGCAACAAAAACCAGATAACGGGTAAGTGGGCAAGACTTGACTGTGAATGTCAAAAAACCAGATAACGGGTAAGTGGGCAAGACTTGACTGTGATCTTCACAATGCAATGAACATTTTTAAAGAATGCTTTGGTGGGCGAGGCTTCAAATATATTCACGTGCGGTTCATTTTGAGAAACAGCCCCATATGGAACAGATATAGGGATTAATGGC
Source organism: Artemisia annua (assembly GCA_014162995.1). Lineage (NCBI taxonomy): Eukaryota > Viridiplantae > Streptophyta > Magnoliopsida > Asterales > Asteraceae > Artemisia > Artemisia annua. The sequence goes on along the minus strand of LBNU01016799.1, from coordinate 97,789 downwards.
TTTTGTATTTTCGCATCGTGTGTATTTGAATAAAAGACTTAATGGCTACGTTTCGTATTGTTTTTTTAACCGTATCGTTATTTTACGTTTCGTATGTTTTTATTTTCTCGTATTGTATTTTTAATTTAATGAAATGAATTTATTTTATTAAATGAAATGAATAAAAAAAATAAAGTTGTAAGTGGTGGCCCTCAAATGAGTAAATTGATGTTAGTTTGTTAGTGAAGGGGTTAGTTGTGGAGGTTTGTTAAAGTGATGTGGCAGGCCGTGGGCCTCAAATGACGAACCTAACCTTGTCACTACACCTTCCGCTCTTAGATACTAAACCGACCCTCGGGTTCGGGTTTAGAAAATGTACAAAGCAAAGTTTGTATTAAAAATGGCAAGTGATTTGCACAATCACCAAATTTATTTGGACACTCTTTTCTTGCTTTAATAAATTGTACAAAACTCATGCCGGTCTTTGTCCGAGTCAAGTCTTTAATTAACTCATCCATATAACATAAAAACAACTCTCTCCCTGTCTTGACGAAACCCTAAAATTGAAAAGAAAAACCCTAAAAATTAACCAACCATCAATGGATTCATCATCTCCATCATCATCGCAATTATTCGACACATCTTCACAACCAGACACCGTTAACAACAACAACAACGAAGATCCCTCATACACCTTCTTAGAATTCACACAAGAAGACGACGATGAAAACGATCAAAACGACTTCACTTACCCTAGTTTCACACAACCACAACAACAATCACCAGGCTCCAACTCTTCTTCCGGTAAGGGGAAGGGGGGGAATGTGTCGGTGGTTGACGCCTTGGCTGCGGGAATGAGCGGGTTGAATTTTGAAGAGACTGGTGATGATAATATTGAGGTTGGTGGGGAGGAGTTTGCTTGTAAGTATTGTGGTGTGCAGAATCCGGCGTGTGTGGTTCGGTGTAATGTTCCGTCCTGTCGGAAGTGGTTTTGTAATTCGCGTGGGAATACGTCTGGTTCGCATATTGTTAATCATTTGGTATATTTTTTTTACTCTTCCTTCTTTATCTAGTTATTGTTATTTACTGAGTGCTTATGATGTTTCGTTTGCGAGGAGCTTTTAAGACCATTTAGGAGCGTTTAGATTTCTAGGGTTCTTTTATGTTATGGGGGTGTTTGTTTAAGCTTATATGTGACTTATGAGCTTATTTTTGTTTCGGCTTATATTTCATAAGCCCCAATTTTCTGGCTTATTTTGAGACTTGTGGGCTTATGTTATGGTATGATAAACTTATCTAAGCCGAAATCAAATAAGTTTATAAGCCGACATATAAGCTTAAACAAACACCCTCTATGTTACACTTCATACAACTACATTACCGAACACCTTTATAAAACAAAAAGTTACCACTGCTAACTGCCAGTTTAGCTTTTGGATTTTGTTTAAGCATTTCTATATGAAATGCTAATAAAACAAGCTTTTAGCTTTTGCGTTATTTTACATTTTATAATTACAGCTGCAACTATGTTACCAAAAGCTTTTATTGCTAAACATGGCCTAAGTATCTTAGGAACTAATGTTTCGATTTGCTTAATTTGTAAAATATGCAATGAAAAGTTTTAGGAAATTCTAGTGAAATTCATTGCTAAAAGGTTTTAGGTTAAATTTTAAGATAAAAAGTGATGAGCACATGGATCGTGTGTAAGAGACTAAGAGTTTGCGGAACTTTACAGTTTACATGCTGTAACGTGAGCATACAAAGCGAAACAATCCAAAGAAACTTGGTGATGCTTTGCCCCATCAACTTTCCCAGGCGAAGCATTCAACCAAGTTTCAAGATTCGGAGAGGGAGATGCGCTGACCCTCATTATTGTGGGGAGCCACATCCGTATGTTTCGCAGGATTTTTCAGTTTAAGGGTTCGTTTAAGACGTTTTTAACTTTATTTAGGTTTCTTTTTCCCCAAGAGGCCAAGACTACTTTTCCTATAAATATAGGGCTCAGTGTCATTGTAATACAGTTTTTGATTGTTTATAAACTACGTGTTTTAAGAGTTATTCTCTTGTTAAGGCTTTATTCATTTGAGGTTTATCCTCGTCCCTTGGATTAGGGTTTTAACAAATTATGCGTCCTGTGTTAGTTGGTATCACAGTGTAAGATTAGTTTAATCTCATATAAGCACCTTGTAATAAGGACTTCCTACCTGCTTATCCAAAAATAGCTTTCACCTCAATATTAGCAGATAAACAGAAGCAGTTTGGTTTTGCTTATTTAAGCAGATGAGTAGAAAAAAAGTTACTCGTAAAGTTGATCTTGGTCTTTGGATACAATATTGTACAAAATTTCTATATCCTTGATTAGAAATGCTAGAAAAGTGGACCCATAGCCCGTTTTTCTTGACATGAAGGATTTGTGTGGACGGAGTATTAAGCAAAGTGCCCATTGTTTCCAAATTAGTCCCGTTTGAGTCTTGAATATTACAACAGCAACAACAACGATACCCAATCCCGCCTTAGCGGTGAGTCTTGAATATTGAAAATAATTATTTTAAGGTAGTATTATTGGATAGATTGTTTATGTATTCTGTCCAGCCTCTCCCATAAGGATTGGAGAATGGTTTTGTAATCAAGGGGGAATATGGGTATGTTCTGCTATAATGATTTCGCTTCATACTATGTTAGTACTCTTTACTTATGTTTGTTTAGTTGAGGTTACCAGGTTTGAAAATTTGCTCTTATGATTTGAATTTTTGGATCTTTTGGCCTTTAGCCACAGTTTTTGGGGGGGTACTTTTTGCTAGGGAAATTACAATATGAGAGGTAGAGTTTAGTAAGGAGAGGATATGATTACAATCCTGCTTTGTTTATTACAATCTCCATCCTGGATTAGAAGATATTGGTAAGATGAATAGAGGCAGACTTGTATTTTTGATAAGACAGATCTGTGTGATGTTTGCAAATTGAGATTCGAAATAGAACGTTTTAGTCTAAGGCAGAACAATTGCATACTTTGTGTCATTTAAGGCAGCGTGTATAATGGACTGGTGTATTTAAGTTTAATATGGTACTGTGGTACTCTGTACTGATATTCTGCTGCTACACACAACTGCTGCCATTTTTATAGAATGAACGTTGTACTTCGGTCTCCAAGTTGAGCTGTGTAAGCAGTAATATCATGGATTAGCTGCGTAGTGTTCTTATACAGATTGCTAAAGTCGCTGCCATTCAACAAGCATTGTTTACAATATAAAATGTATTGAAAGCCTTTGGTTTGTAAAGTAGATGTTCTTTTGTATTCAAGAGTGGCATTAACAGTTTACTATACTTGTGTTGTCTGGTGTTTAGGAAATGATCCAAGGGTATGTAATCGATGTCACTTAAGAAATGCATTTGGTTATGAAAATGTTAGATAATCAATTCAATGTGTGATGATCATAAATTATAAACAATATTACTGTTGGGTGCTAGGGAACAACAATCACTAACTATGGGTAGCTATTTGTGGTTACCAGAGTTGTGCTTGAGTAATTTTTTTACAAGGCTTCAACAAATTTATGTATATTCCCCCTATATAGGATAATTTATTATGCCATTAGTTACTTCTTGATGCTAATTTTGTTGTCCTTTTGCAGGTTCGAGCTAAACATAAAGAAGTGTGTCTACATAAGGACAGTCCTTTAGGAGAAACAATTCTTGAATGCTATAACTGCGGATGTCGAAATGTTTTTCTACTTGGTTTTATTTCTGCAAAGACAGAGAGTGTGGTTGTTCTACTCTGCAGGGAACCTTGTCTCAATGTAAATGCACTGAAAGACATGAATTGGGACCTGAGTCAATGGTGCCCACTTATTGATGATAGATGTTTCTTGCAGTGGCTTGTTAAGGTTAGTGGGTTGCACAGACTCACATTCATACATATATATGTATATACGTGTGTGTGTTGCTTATTCTATATATTGCTGTTTTGCAGGTTCCATCTGAACAGGAGCAGTTACGAGCACGTCATATTAGTGCTCAGCAGATCAACAAGGTGGAAGAACTATGGAAGACGAATCCTGATGCTACGTTGGAGGATCTTGAGAAGCCTGGTGTAGATGATGAGCCTCAGCCTGTAGTCTTGAAATATGAAGATGCCTATCAGGTTTTGTGCCATAGGATTGATTTTTTGGTTTTTCGTTAGATATTGTTCCTTGCTATTTCAAGTTCTGGCATTGGAGTTTATATGTATTGGCATTTTGTAACACATTTGTGCTTGTTATTTTTGGCTGCAGTATCAAAATGTATTTGCCCCACTCATCAAGCTTGAAGCTGACTATGATAAAGTAAGCAGCGCTTCTTTTACTTATTTTATATCCATTTAAGGCTTCCTGTACTTATATTTTATGTTTTACATGAAATTGATTTGTTGTTTCACAGATGATGAAAGAATCTCAAAGCAAAGACAACCTCACTATACGTTGGGATATTGGTCTTAACAAGAAGCGTATTGCATATTTTGTCTTCCCAAAGGTACTCTAGATTTTTATTTATTTATTTATTATTATTATTATTATTATTATTATTATTATTATTATTATTATTATTATTATTATTATTATTATTATTATTATTATTATTATTATTATTATTATTATTATTATTATTATTATTATTATTATTATACTGATGTATTATTATTATTATGTATTTATTATTATTATTATTATTATCTATTATTATTACTTATGTATTATTTTATTATTATTATTATTATTATTATTATTATTATTATTATTATTATTATTATTTATTTATTTATTTATTATTATTATTTTGTTATTAACCTTGGTTCTAAAGTTGCCTATATGTTTATTAATTGATCAATATAGGAAGACAACGAGTTGCGTCTTGTACCTGGTGATGAGTTACGGCTTAGGTACTCTGGGGATGCTGCACATCAAGCTTGGCAGTCAGTTGGACATGTGGTATAGGCTTCTTGCTCCTTAAAACAATCTACATATTACTTGTTTATGCCTGTATTTAAGACGACTGCTCAATTTTTGTCCTCTATTAATTTTTTAATTTTGTTCTGGTTCTGTTGTTTCAGATAAAACTCACTGCGCAAGAGGAGGTGGCACTTGAACTTCGTGCGAGTCAGGTACTAGTTTCATGAATAAATGATGAATTATTGATTCTTTTGTTCATTACTTACGGGTGATGATGTTTGCAGGGAGTTCCTGTAGATGTGAACCATGGTTTTAGTGTTGATTTCGTCTGGAAGAGCACAAGTTTTGATAGGATGCAAGGTGCAATGAAAACTTTTGCGGTGGATGAAACAAGTGTCAGCGGGTGAGTTGGATATCATTTGAAAATATAGTGCATTTGCTTATTGAGATTCTTGAGGGAACTTTTGTTTTCTGATACATCTTTCTCTCCCTCCATGGTGTATTGCACTTTGAGGGAACTTTTGTTACCTGTTTCACTGAGAATAGGGGAACATCTGGTCTCTATATTGCACTTTGTACGTTCTTTAGCTTAAGGCGGGCTTTATAGTAGTTAGGTGAATAATGTTGGCCCCCTGAAAGATTTATTCTTTTAATCTTCTTTTATTTGGAAACTTGCTCGCCTTTCATGGATAGCAGTGCGTAGAAATGGGTGGGATCTTTTGCTTACTATTGAATATTACTTTTTTTATTTTATTTTATTATTATTTTTATTTTATTTTTTAATGGAGATACATTAATAAGCTCCTACCAAAAAGGGAAGGAGCAGAAACATACAGTGTTACTAGTTGTAATTCTTTATGCAACACTGGAACTGTAGGAACTTTCAATTTTTATTGCAAATTATTGAAATGACACTATTATATATCACTTGGTTATTATCTTATGTAAGCTCAATGTCAATAAGAAGTAAAATGTATATTGGTTAGTAAGTTTTGTTTGTTTTTATTTGAGATGTTGTGGTGCAACTTCAGCTGGTTTAGTACAATGGTGGGTTACGGTTCAATGTGCATTCAGAAATGTACTTGTTGAGGGTTACTGCTTTTGGCTTTTCTTTTTGTTTTTTTGCCTGATAATGTGTGGACATGTCATTATATGCTGCACCTGTGCAGGTATATTTACCATAATTTGTTAGGCCATGAAGTTGAGTTTCAAATGGTTCGTAATGCATTGCCTCGTCGTTTTGGTGCACCTGGTCTTCCGGAGTTGAATGCATCTCAAGTAAGGACTGTCATCATCATCTGTATACTTGTATCATATATGAAACTAACCCTGTCTCGCACTTTGTGATTTTAATCACCAAGGACCTAAACACATAACATTTTTTTGTGGCATCTATTCGTAATAGCATAATCTTTAACTTAGCCATTGCGCTATGTATAAGCTGGTTGATTTATTTCTATCATAGCTCTATTTGGAAATGGTCTAACATTGCTGCATAAATTGGTAGGTTTTTGCTGTCAAAAGTGTTCTTCAGAAACCAATAAGTTTGATTCAGGGTCCACCAGGTACTGGGAAAACAGTAACTTCTGCTGCAATTGTCTATCACATGGCTAAACAGGGCCAAGGGCAGGTATCATTTTTATCATGGTATTTTATATTGTCTAGTAAGCTGAGTCATGGAACGATGGTGGTGATGATGGCTAATTTACATCAGGTTCTAGTATGTGCACCTAGCAATGTGGCTGTAGACCAACTTGCAGAGAAGATAAGTGCCACTGGTTTAAAGGTAAGGGTGTTCAAGCTTCCATTTTTTTTTTTTTTTTTTTTTTTTTAAATTTGATTTCTATTGCTTATGTTATTTATTATCATCTACAGGTTGTAAGACTCTGTGCTAAATCAAGGGAAGCTGTTAGTTCACCTGTGGAGCATTTAACACTTCATTACCAGGTTTGTTCATTTTTTTTTTAGTGTTTTAGATATATACTTTTTTAGAAAGCTAATTTTTTCACACATCTATGTACCACCTAGTATCTCACACATGTCTCAATTGAGAGTTGAACCCACAACCTCCGTGGTTGATAAATTCACTTATCGCTAGGCCAAAGGCCTTTTGGCGTTAGATATATATTGCTCTAATGCACTAATCTAATCTGAAAGCATCTATAACTGGTTTTTTGAAGGTTCGCCATCTTGATACATCTGAAAAGAGTGAACTTTACAAGCTGCAGCAGTTGAAAGATGAGCAAGGTGAGGTTTGGTTGAAGAAAGAGTCTCATATTTGATTGCTTATTTATGATTGAGCTTTGTATTTTCGTTTATTCTCTGGAATATTTTGTGGTGATGAACTTCCATAAGACAATGGGAACTTCCATAAGACAATGGGTACTGTTTTCGGGTGTACCTTTAGGTTTTATCAGGCTGAACTTAAATATTAGTAAATTAATTATAATCTAAAGCACATTGGACAAAGACGGTTGTTGGCAATCCAACCCTAACCTGTTCTACCCATATGTGCGAGTTACATTTTTATATCAACTCTCTTTGACCTGCAACCCAACCTGCTTGGCCTACTTGTCTCACCACATTCAATATATATTTTTGAGGTTGCAAGGAGAAAAATATCTGATGTTTCTCACCATCTTCTTCAGAATAATGCTGGCATTATGAGACTATAAGCTGTTTTTGTTTATGTTCTTTCTCTTATTTTGCTCTTTCTTAGTTTGAAGTTATGCCTCTCATTATATCTATACTGTTAATCTATTATATAATTTATATCCCCAACCTAACTCCAATCCTAAACTTGATCCAATCCCTCTCCATACCTATCCTCATATCACCCTTTATTCCCCACTCATTAAAAATACAGTCGGCCACTGCCACAAACCACTAAAAAAAAGCAATTTTCAGCCGCCGTTTTGCGTGGTTGCAAGTTAGCTGTTCTGTTCACTTCTTTCATTACTTATGTTTATGCTTTTTTGATTACTGCTACCTAGTTTATATGCTTGTTTGATTCATGTATTTACGCATAATAACAAGTTCCACTTCGCCCTTACTTGGTTATAGTATTATTAGTAAAATTACTATTATCTGGACCTTGTCGCTTCCCATTCCATCATATTGTAGAGCTAACCATGAATTGGACTTATTGGCCTTTTGAGGATGAGCATGTGATTCAACAACATTACAGCCTGGGATTGAGCTGATGGATATTTCTTTCCCAACTTATGCAGGGGAATTGTCCAGCAGTGACGAGAAGAAGTATAAGGCACTGAAAAGGGCTACAGAACGGGAGATATCTCAGAGTGCTGATGTTATCTGTTGCACATGTGTGGGTGCAGGAGATCCTCGATTGGCAAATTTTAGATTCCGTCAGGTTAACTTTCTATTTTTAGTTTACAGGTAACAAATGCATATCTTTAATTGTTTCTCGCATGACAATTTGTCTTTTCTTTTTACTATCTGTAGGTGCTTATTGATGAATCTACTCAATCTACTGAGCCAGAGTGTCTTATTCCTTTGGTTCTTGGGGCAAAGCAGGTATATATGCGTGTGATTTATACTCGTACCGTAGTTACTCTTCTGCAAGGCTATTTTGTTTAATGGTTTTTTTTTTTATTTTTTATTTTTTTTTATTTTATTATTATTATTATTTTTATTTTTTTTATTATTTTATTATTTTTTATTTATTTATTTATTTATTTATTTTTTTATCAGGTTATTCTCGTTGGTGACCATTGCCAGCTTGGTCCGGTTATCATGTGTAAGAAAGCAGCTCGTGCAGGATTAGCTCAATCTCTATTTGAACGACTTGTGATGCTTGGTGTCAAACCAATCAGACTGCAGGTTCAATATCGGATGCATCCATCCCTTTCAGAATTTCCTTCCAATAGCTTTTATGAGGGTACCCTCCAAAATGGTGTGACAATCAATGAAAGACAATCAACAGGAATTGATTTTCCATGGCCTGTTCCAAACCGTCCCATGCTCTTTTACGTCCAGGTTTCTATTTCTCTTGGCTTGCTTTTGATATTTTTCAACACGGGTCAAAACAGGCTGGGTTGGGCTGATTTGCTAAAACTTTTGGTTCATTTTTAATCTATTCATAAATAATTAATGCGCCAATCATGTTCACAAAACAAGTTTAATACAATAATTATTACAATCTTGAATAAAAAGGCTTAGTAAGTTGTATTAAATTGAATTTTGGGCGACCCTTTTTAGCCATCTGACTCGCTCCCGTTTCTACCCGTCTGATCCGCCCCCCTTTCAGCTACGTTTTTTTTACTCGTTTGAGATAAAACACAACCCAATAATAATTGAAGAGGATGAAATTTCCACCTCTATCTCTAGCATTGCAATGTTTGATTGAATTCTACTTGGGTGTTTGATTGAAATCTACTTGTGTGGTCCACCTAATTTTTTGTCAGATGGGGCAAGAAGAAATTAGTGCGAGCGGAACATCCTATCTTAATAGGACTGAAGCTGCAAATGTCGAAAAGACTGTGACCACTTTCTTAAGGAGTGGTGTAGTTCCAAGTCAGGTATGAAGATTCTTTTTCCAAGAGTTTCTGATCATTGGTTTATGTTGATTAAATTAAGAACAATCAATATTGTGCAGATAGGGGTTATAACACCGTATGAAGGCCAGCGTGCATACATTGTTAACTATATGTCGAGAAATGGTGCCCTTAGGCAGCAGCTTTACAAGGAAATTGAGGTAACATGTGCATCTTTCATTTCTTGTCATCCTTTGTCTTAAATTAAATAGTTCTGAATTATGGTTGAAGGAAATGTACTTAGAACTAGAAATATGTGCAGGTTGCAAGTGTAGATTCATTTCAAGGGCGGGAAAAAGATTATATTATATTGTCATGTGTTAGGAGTAATGAACATCAGGGTATTGGATTTCTTAATGATCCACGCAGGCTTAATGTTGCACTTACTCGTGCTCGTTATGGTATTGTCATCCTTGGAAATCCGAAAGTCCTTAGTAAACAACCATTATGGAATGGATTACTGACACATTTTAAGGTATTCATTCAATACTGAAAATTTTTGCATTCATTAATAATAGGTCGTACTTGAATCGTAATTTGTTACTCGTGCATAGTGTTTTTTAAGCTGACATTCACACAACCTAATGTTCCTTTCTTACTATAAACAGGAGAATGAATGTTTAGTTGAAGGCCCTTTAAACAACTTAAAGCAGAGTATGGTGCAGTTCCAGAAGCCAAAGAAAGTATGTCAGTTCATGTGGTCCTTAATTTAATGCAGTTAGTTGGTGTTAAAAACTTATTTAACGCTTTGTAATTTACGTGACTCAGATATACAATGACCGGAAGCTATTTTTTGGTGGTGGACCTGGTATTTCAGCTAGTGACAGCTTTGGAGCTGCCCCTTCAGGAAATCCTGGTGCTGATGGAAGAAACAACCGTTCCAGGGGTATATTATTCTTTAAAACTTTTTAGAGGGTGGGATTACTTATTTTTTGTGCTTATGTGTCTGCTGATAAGCAGAAGCAGATAACAATTAAAAAAATAAGCACCTAAATAGTGTGTATTTTTTTAAAACTTTTTAGAGGGTGGGATTACTTATTTTTTGTGCTTATGTGTCTGCATAAGCAGAAGCAGATAACAATTAAAAAAATAAGCAGCTAAATAGTGTTTGTATTTTCTTATATCAAGTGCATCTTAAATCAATTTCTTGACGAGTAGAGAGAAGAACATAGAAGGGCTACATATCTCTTTTTAGGGTTTTTAGTGTAGATACGAGGGTAAAAGGGTAATTTTAGTTTCCTCTCTTATCTGCACTTTCGAATAAGAAAGTCCAAATACTCTCTTACTTACCTTCATTTTCTCTACCCTCATTTTCTCCTTGCTTTGAAGTTATGTGGGAGAGTAATCAGCTAATTTTTGTTGATTTTCTTGTTCGAGTTTATAACTAGGTGAACAACATGCAATTTTATCAATGCCATGTTTTCAGTGAGTTATCGTGCTAAAAATGTTGCCGCTTGACTTTATCCTCTCTGAGTGCAGGTCCATACATGCCAACTGGACCACCTAATGGCAGTCATAAACCTAGTCTTCATCCTGCTGCATATCCAATGCCCCGGGCTATTCCACCTTATCATGGTGGTCCTCAGCCTTATGCTATACCAACTCGTGGAGTACATGGACCTATTGGTGGCGTTCCTCATGTCCCACAACCGGGTAGTCGGGGTTTTGCCGCTGGTCGGGGAGGGAATGCTGGTGGTCCTATTGGCAGTCATGTTCCATATCAGCAAGGCCCTCAGCAACCAATTGGTGCAACTATGGGGTCTAATTTTAACTTCCCTTCATTAGAAAATCCAACTAGCCAGCCATCAGTGGGTGGTCCTGGTCCTTTATCTCAACCTGGATATGTTTCTAATGTAAGTATTTCTTTCTATACCACTTTTTATTGTTTAAATTCTGATATGTACCAAAAGTTACCAAATTTGGTTCCACTCCGATGTTAGCATCAAATATTTTACACTAAATTTTTAACACTAATTCATTTTTACATTATGATTTATTTCAATTAAGTTGCTCTATAATAAAGTTAATAATTACATAATAAACATACATGACTTTTACTGTTTTCTAATTTTAAAAATTGAGTTGCCAAATAAGAAAAACTAAACAGTAAAAAGTTAGCGTGAAGAAAAGGTGTTGCACCAATTTTTTTTTGTGAAATGTCATTGGTAATAGTGTCCAACCAAAAGTTGCACCAAATTTGGTGTCTTGGCTGGAGTCTTCTAGATGCCTCACCCTTGACACCGAATTTGGTGTTTTGGTGCATGCAATCATACACTGGAGATGGTCTGAGAGAACTTCTATTGCTTGTTATAGATGACGCAAGGACCGGGACAAACATTTCGTGATGGTTTCTCGGTTGGGGGCATGTCACAGGTAATGGTGTCTCATGATAAATGATGTATATGCATCAAGTAATCCCATTTTATATACTCATTATCATCAAACATCATGCAGGAGTTCTTAGGTGATGATTTTAAAAGCCAAGGGTCGCATGTTCCTTATAATGGTGCTGAATTTTCTACACAGGTAAATCTCTCGTGTAGTTTAGTTTGACATTGTTTGGATATCAAGACTTGGGTTTAAATGTTAATGTGCTTTTTCAGGCTTCTCAAGGTGGATATCATGTTGACTATGCTAATCCAGCAACCCAGGGAGGGTTTCCAGGAAGCTATTTGAATCAGAATTCCCAAGCTGGGTATCCTCGTTTTGGTGCAGGAAATGATTTCATGTCTCAGGTTTGCTCATTACTTTTTACCAAATAAAAAAACCTTCGCTTAAATTCTATATGCTTTGACCAGCCCCATAATTAAATATGTTTGATAATAGTAAAACTGTAAAAGTAAATAACTAATCAAATACTGTTCATTTAAGACTATCGAATTTGATCGTTAGTCGTATACCCAAAATAACCCTCAATTCCCCTAGTATTTCGTTCTACTTTTTGGCACTCATGTAAAATGCAACAAAATGCATTTATTTCACAATGGTTGAAATATTTGCTTCATTCACTTGAGTCTGTTGTATGGTTGTAAAACACGCTAGGCGGTACTATATGTATGACATGTTCATAGACCATAAAAATATGTTTAGAAACATTAACGCTTTTGTTCAAATACTTCAAACCGAGTTCTGGTCGAGTATAACCTTTTTAGCAAGTAATTGCCAACTACTCTGCCTTGTAATCCGTGTTTAATAACACTGCTTTGTTGGCTGTTCTCACAGGACTACATGGGTCATAATTCTCAGGGGTTGTTTACACAGGTTGGGTTCAATGACCCATCACAAGATGATGCTTCACAAACCCAGTTTGGTGTGGCCCATGCCGATTCTCTTCAGACACAGGTTTCTTATTTTTTGGTCTCATTGCTACTTTTTAGCTTCTGAGCTACGAAAGTTACTTCTTACTTGTTGTCAGAGTTTTCAACTGTAACACATTTAAATGGGTTACATATAAAATTAGCTAAAACGGGAATGGGTCAACTCTTGTTAAACATATTGGAAGTCTGCCAAAGTCTAATTGTTTCATTCGATTGTTTGATTATATTTGTAGCAACTTTTTTTTATCATAAAGCAATTATTTTATCTATTTTTTAATGGGGAAAAACACACGTTACGGGTCACTCGACCCGATCAGTACCACCTTGCTCTAAAGATTGACCCGTTTCACCTAAACACTAAACACGTTGTCAATTGTTGCTCAATCTACTTTTATGCAGAATGGTTTGCCAATTGAAGTATTTTTTTTTGTTACTTGCAGAATATGATGAATCCTCTATACTCCCAGCCGTTTGCACACTATAACTCGCAACCCGTAAACATGCAAGCTCCTCAACATCAGCAACAATCACAACAACAAACACAGCAGGGACAAAGATGATCATAGTGTTACCATCTTGTGAATAGTCTGTCCTTGCATCAAGCCACTTTGTCTTTGCCTCCACTGTGTTTGACCAAACCATATCTACCTTCTACCCTTAAAATAGTTTGAGGTGTGACAATGAACCCTTTATAGGATGATTCTTGACCTACTGGGAATCACAAATGATGGAAAATAATGGCTTGAGGATAAGACGGCTTAACCCTAAAAGATACATGAAAATGTCAACGGAGTCAAAAACTGGTGTATGACCTGCTTTTTGTTTCATGAAGGGCTTGTTTGTTGAGGAGAGCATGTTGCTGATTTTGAAGATCGGACAGTTTATATATAGAGGGGCAGGTGGTACTGCAAGATATTGTACATGCATGCTTTAAAATGTCGTAGTTCATCCAAACCCTTATGTATTACAACCGGGGCATGTACATTTGCGGTACTTTTACTAAAAGAAACTCCCGGGTAGCAGTTTTAGAGAGGAAAATGTACTTTTTGTTTCTAGTTTGGAATTAGGTCCATGAATTGTGTGCGTGTTAGATATATGATATATTTATGGCTTTCTAATGAATATTGTGTCGTGTATACTTATGGTGTTGATTGTCCTATTTCATATGTGATGTTTTCTTACAAAACGAGAATGGGGTGTTGTTTGCGATTGTCATCAAGGAACTTATAAAGCGAGGCTCACAAGCAAGTTTAAAAACAGGTAAACTGGCGTATACTCTTTTTTTTTTTTACTCAAATGCATGCGGTTTAACCGGGATATCTCATGACTGTTTTTTGACCTGTTTGTGGTCACCTCAAATGTTTATCTAGTGAGGTTTGAACCATCCTGAGGAGATAAGTGCCTTAGAAGTAGGTTAGTATTTTGCAGTGGTTGCTCACTTATGTGGATTGGTATTGTTTGGTTAAAAATTTAGTTGACTTTTTTTTTTTTTTTTTTTTTTTTNTAGTTTTATTGGAGTATTATTTTTTTATGTTACAGATCCGTTTTAGGACAAATATTTTTTGATAATGAGAGAAATCTCACCCACTAACTTTTTAATAGAAAAAAAAATGAAGGGATTACTTGATTTATTGTTTAAAAAATCGTTAATAATAGTATCTCAACTTTGACCCGGTGACTTTATTAAACACATGCAAACATAAATACCAAAAAAAAAACATAGCAGCTTGCAACCTTAAATTTTAAAATAACGTGGTCAAGCCTCAAAGCAAGGATGAGTAAACCTTAATCAACTTGTTAATACAAATATCGCCTAAAAACGTTATTTATATTTTACGATCTTTGATAAGTTTTGTTAATGACAAAGTACAAACTTTAGCTTATAAGTAATTCATCACTTTAGTTTTAAGTCTTGTATAAACTAGACATAACATTTCTTTTTAAACATAAACATAGTTTTTGTTTCTTTAAAAAGAAAGTGTCACATCAAATTAATAGAAAGTTTATGTGTTTGACCATCTTTGGTTCTTACACACTTTTGGAAGTATTTCACATTGAGTCAATGCATAAGTTGATGTGACATTGTGTGTGTCATAACTTAATATTTACTTCCTTAATAAGAAAGTGTCACATCTCATCAATGTGCACTTATAGTAAGTTTGTGTGTTTGACCTTCTTTGTTCTTACACAACCTTGGAAGTTGTTGGGATATAAAAGATCAAAGTACTACTGGATATCAAAGTGCTGCTCTTCAGAGTACTGCTGAAGTATTAAAGTCAAAGTACTGCTATTGATCAAAGTACTGCTCGTTGATAAGTCAAAGTACTGCTTGAAGATAAAGACTGAATATATTATTAGAATTAGAATATTATGTAATCTAGAATATTCTATA